>BMAU01000228.1:0-297504 GCA_019973935.1 Trichonephila clavipes | reverse complement strand
TAGTTCCTTCTCGTGTGATATATTTCACATTTCATTTGATTAAATTAATTTTGATAGTGCTCAAGTTAGAGCAAATAAAATTCACAGCATTTTCTAAGAAGCAAATAATTTAAAAATTTTTGTTTACTGTTAACTGCCAAATCATTAGGTGTTCAAAAATTAAGATTTTATGTCATAAATCTAATGAAATATTTTCAGTTTAAATGAAGTAAAAATATTAAAAGCTCTGCATAATGTGACTTTTTATTAGTTATTTAATCTGTGATTCAGGAAATGATTTTCTCTAAATATTTTTTATAGAGTCATTTTATCTGTTTAGGTTAGTGACATTTAATACTTTTTTGTAAATATTTTTAAAAAATGATCCTTTTTTGTTGTAAATAAATTTAAAAAGCCATTCATAAGATTTCCAGAGAATTTTATTAGATATTATTAGTAAGATATAAAAATTGAGTACAATAATTGTATAAGATATTATAAACTTCTTGCTGAACATTTGAAGTAGATGTCAAAATTTTTAAATAAACAAAAATATCCATGTTACTAATGAATTTTATTATAAATTCATTGCCAAAATTAAGTTTACATGCATTCCATGTTCTTGAATTTTCCATGCTCTTCTATATGAGAAATTATAGAGATATCATTTCCAAAAAAATTAAAACATTTGGAGCAGGTACTTACTAAGGGAATCAGACAATGGAAGGGGTATAAACATTAATATTTACTTATGGGATGATTTCATATGTATATGTTTCTTAGAAATTAAAACTATTTTATGAGTTTGAAGTGATACACTATCTACCAATAAGTACAATTGTGAGAAGTTTTCAAATTCAATGGTCTCAATTCTATACTGTAAGTCAATCTTGTGTGCGCAAATAAACATAATAATAAACTAAAAAATGGTTAAAGTGTAGTATAGGGGGCCGCTTGGCGTAGTCCTTTTTTTGGCGACTAAAAGTGGTCACCAAGGTAATTTTTTCGGAATTATTCATTATTTATTTTCGAATGAATTCGATATCTCACCATGACATTTAGATAAAAATCGCCAAATCCGAAAAAAAATCGTCAAATCCAAAGTGTCCACCCTATACTACACTTGAACCCTAAAAAATAACTAGGGACTAAATGAAATATACTAAAAAATAACCGAGAACGACGAATAAACACATAAACAAACAAGTAACTGTCAGCAACAGGCATGGCACACTAACTACACTAAAAACTACTATTATACTAAAAAAGTTACTAAAATTTCTTCCTACCTTTTTATTAAACTAGGATAATGCAATATATAATCTTTATGTATAAAAATCTTCTGTGCGCGTGTATGTCACTAAACTCCTCCTAAACGGCTGGACCGATTTCGATGAAATTTTTTTGTGTGGGTTCAAGTAAATTCGAGAATGGTTTAGATTCACAATTCGGTTCGATATCGGAATTAGTTAAAAAGATATTAATTAAATCAAAAAGTACAACTCAATATTCACCTGCATTGTTGTAACAACGCTATTGTTATAAACAAGTAATATAACAATTTTTTTTTAAAATCAATTCCTACCTAGATCAACCAAGAAAAAATTTATTTTAGCTATTTTTTATTAAATAGTTGCAATTAATATAAATATGTATATACATATGGCAGAATCACAACATAAAGTGGTAATTAATTTTTATTAATTATCATTAAAGTATCGTATTGTCATCCAAAACAATCGGGTATATAAAATTTCCTTTCAACTCAATGCTTTAACACGTGAGAAAAAAAACCTTTTCAAATTTTGAAATCAGTTGCCAAAAGGGTCGCTAAGTCGCCAACGTGGCTGTATTTGTAATTTTTTTAGTTTTAATGAATTAATTTTTATTAATTATAATTAAATTATTGCATTGTCATCCAAAACAATCATGTACATTACATTTCAGCTCAATGGACCACTTTAAAATATATTTTATTAACGATTGAAAATTCCACCAAGATAAATAAATAAATAAACAAACAAACAAATAAAATATGTACAGAAATCGTGAGCTAATAGTAGGAACGAAAAAAGACGTAAGTTGGCGTCGAAAATTGATTTTCAGCCAAACTGGCCAAATCCGGTCTTTATTGTTACGAAAATGCAGACGATTCACGCTTTTTAGCGTTTTTAATTAATATCTTTTCAAATAATCTTTATATATGTAATTCTTCTGTGCGTGTGTATGTAACTGAACTCCTCCTAAAGGCCTGGACCGATTTTGATGAAAGTTTTTGTCTGTTCCAGAGGACTCGAGAATGGTTGAGATTTATAATTCTGTTTGGAAATGTTTATTTAATTAATTTTTTATTTATAAATTGTTGATCTTGGAATGTTTTACATTAGATCCAGCAGACTGCGCTACGATCGCAGTATGGAATATATATTCAAAAATCTTTTATTATAATTCAAGTTGGTCCCAACAGTTGGTGCTGTGACTATTTCAGGAAAATATTTTGTCACTTCATGTTATTATTTTGCTGAAATAAATCGTGTGTTAATTAAATTATTACATTCAGATGTAATTAGTGTTTGAAACTACTCAATTTTACTCAAATTTTATTCAAAATGGTCCAGATTGTTAAAGCTTATTCATAAAAATTTGGAATGTTTGATTTTAAGATGTGTGTTCAGGACAACGTCTGTCGGGTCCTCTGGTTATTTTTAATAAATATTAAAAGATGAAGTTCACACAAAAAAATGCCTCAAGTATAGATATTTTACACTCTAAAGCGAAGTACGTTAAATTGTTTATTCAAGCATCACGTGACTTAGACGTTGCGCCACATCCTTGCAAATAAATCAATCATTCAATCACACAATTCAATAAACAAACGTTGAAATTATGGAGGAAGATGGAGGGAGTTTTGAATCTTTATCAACGATTCAGCCAAATATTCGTCGCTTAGGTAAAAAAAATAAAACAAATAATGTTTTACTTTTCTGTTTTTATATTGAAATAAATAAAATGGAAAGTAATATTTGAGTACCAGCTTCCTTATGTAAATGAATCCGTTGCATAATTGTAATACTTATATTGACCGTAACGGCTTTTTTTGGGATATGTAGTTTTTTTTTTTTTTTTAACAAATTAAACATTATATTAAATACGAAGTTGCATATACCTAAATTTTAGTAATTTTAATTTCTGTATTTCATTTTTCCACTAGTTGGTGAATATTATGTTTTATTTTTATACATAAGAATATTATAATTTTAGGATTAAATACCATAATTTATAATATTGGGAAAAATAAGCACATATGAATACATACAATTATATATTAATTTTTTTCTTTAAAATTTTTAATGAATGTTTTCCATTCTAATTCAGAATGTTAATAATGGATATTTTTTATTAAATAAAAACCTTGATGTTAATTTGTAAATATAATATGAATTTAATCAAAATTATTATATTTTATTAATTAGTACCACAAAAGTTTTTGATACTGGCATTTTTTGTCATAGATGCAAAAGTGATGTTATCATTCCAAAACTCTGCCATACTTTTTAAAATTATGATTTTAAAAATTTATTTTAAGCTATGTTTATGGTATATACATTCTATCACTAGAATGAAAAATTTTTTTGAAAAAATTTAATAAATAGTTTTACTTTGGCCAAAAAAAAAAGACCTATGTTATATAAAAGTTGTATTGACTCTTGTTAGATTAAATAATTATGCAATTGCTGCAAATTTTGTTACTAAAAATACCATTTAAATTTAGTGTATGAAATTGCCAAAAATTATATAAGAAAATTGACATTCTTTTTGAGGATACTCATTGTTTCCCATGGAATATGGGATTGCAGGTATAAAAAGTAAGACTTCTATTGGCTGGAAATGATAGAAAAAGTGGAAATTTTTTCCTTCTCCATTTGGTTGGATGGCGTTTATTTTTGGAATTTATTTTTTATATAAGAGGAGCACAGATAATTTTGTTTGGTGTTTATATATTAGCGTCACTGCAGCAAGATTTGTGCCATGCAAATCGTGGCATGAAATCAAAACAAAGATTCTTACATGCTTTATTGGAAGAAAAACGATTCTTGTGGGGCAATTTTGGTTGCAGTGATGCTAATATGTAAGTACCTTTGTTTTTCTATTCAATTTTGACTAAAAATAAAGAAGAAAAAAATACTAAATGATTTATAAATTGGAAATAATTATAGATATATTCATGTATTAAAAATATAAAGCATAATAAACATGAACATTTGAAGTATTTTAATATTGATTTAACTTAAAATATGTTTATTGAGAGTTATCTGAATTATGAAAATATAAAGAGAAATAGTAAGTAAATATAAAAGTTTTGTAAAATCCAGAAAATATATAAAATTTCTGTAAGTGAATAAAAGAAAAAAAAATTGACACCAATAAATTGAATAAACTATCAGGTAAATTTTCTTTTTAATAGTTTCAGTTTGGTTTTCTCTCTTTAAATAATTACCTTAGTTATTTCCAAAAACTGATTAAGTTAACTAATTTTATCTTTGTGCATGATAATTTAAATAAATGACCTAATGAAAGTTAAAATCTCTTTGTCAAAGTGAACTTTTCCTGTGTTATCATGTACTTTTGTTCGTATTGTGACAATTTGTCTCTGGTTCCAATAAAACAGATTTTTCTTTACCATTATAAATGTTCATTATATTTTGACCTAAGATGTGTATACTTTTAGGCTCAGTATTATCTTCAGTTATATTCACCAGCATTTGTTGAGATTTATCATGAACAGCAACTAAAATGATCAATGTTTAATTCTTGTAAAATCCTCTGTCTCGGATGATCTATTATTTTTACTTTCTAAATTTGGACTCATCTGCTTCTAGAATTTTTCAGCATTACTTACCTTGGATATCAGCACATTCCAATAATAAATATATAGAATAGCGATAAAAACAAGGCTTTCAGAATCTTGAAAAGTATCAATGGAAAGATCCGCCCAAACAAAATTGAACCATAAAAGAAGGTTCTTATAGAGGGCACACCATTTTTTATTTTTTCACATTAAAATAAAAAAAAAATTATGCATTTATAAAATGTTTCCAATTTTTAAGAATAAAAAATAATGTACAATTACATTTATCCATTAACCTTTTTCCATGTAAACTTACTTTAAATATTGGAATTAAAAAAATATGATTATGTGTTTTCAGTTTAGGTTTCTTTTTTGGAACATTTGTTAAAAATAGTTTTAGAAGATAGGAAAAATAAGATTTTTTAGTGTTCACTCATGATTGTTTCTATTTATCAGATGAACATCAAGTATAATGAAGTAATCTAATGTCATTTTTTAAAAACATTTTAGAAAGTAAACATGTTATTAATCTTGTATTTCTATTAAGCTTTATGATACTTATGTACTATCACAACAATGCAAATGTTCAAAATAACTCATCAAGTTGGCACCCCGATTTCACATGTCATACATGCTGAATTGGCAACCATTTGCTTTATTTCATATAATTTCACCTATATGGTTGCAATAATACATAAGTATCAGTTTTATTGTTAAATCAAAACTAAGTTGCATTAATTAAATATTGAATAGATTTGTATTGTGTGTGAAAATCCTTTTCACTAACCACATCAATTCAGATAAAGTTAGAAAATTCATTTATTTTTATTTATGAAGAATGTATGCAGCTTTAATTAAGAAATAAAATATGCCTTTTAAAATATTGCTTGATGAAATTGTAATGCAAAAAGTAGTTTTTATAAATATGAATTTTTCAAGATAAATGCAAATTTACCTTTAAAAAAAAAGCTGCTTTGAAAATTAATTTGGATAAAGGAAATGGTAAAATCCTAGGAGAGCCCACACCCTTGGCGACAAACAGAAAAAAGCGCCAAGCCAGAACAAGATGGTGCCAAGCGAAGCCAACAATGGCGGTAAAGGAATATAGCAGGATAAGGTGGATGCGTAATTAAAATATATGTAAACAATACAGAAATTAAACATTTAAGATAAAAAATATAAAAACAGCACTTACTTTCTTACTGCTGATCTTTTCCAAGTGGAGGGTACAGTGTAACAACAGATTTTAAAAAGCTTTAAAGGTCTCATCGCTAATCGAATGATCGTGTGAGCGCCGCCATATTTATTCTGCGAGGTAATGGTCAAACATACATTCGGCGTGGCTGGTACAGTTTCGAAGAAAACGTTTTATTGCCGACCATGTTGGATCATGCTGATCATTACATTTAGGACATTCATAACTTGAAGCAATCAATCCTTCCTTCATACACCATTCAATCAATTCTTTCTTACCTTTCGCATTCAACAAAGTAAAAAATTCTAAAGTATATTCCCCCCACACACGCAGCCAGCCCGGAGCCCAACAACAAAATGAAATTTGAAATGCGTGCACACAATGTACGAAAATGCTAGAAATAGTTAGGGTTGCCACATGCAGTGTTTAAAAAAGTAGGGTTACCAAGATGCCCAATTATCGCCAACCAAAGTAATTCGTGCAAAGGGTGTGGGCTCTCCTAGGAGTTAACCAAGAAAATGATGTATTTTGCTTTGATATATATTATTTTTAAGAAGTTTTTAAAATAAGTTTTGTTAAACAGTAGAACGTTGTTTATCCAAACGTTTATTATCCAGAGCGTCAAATATCCAAACCACCTTTTTCAGAGACCTTGCAGGTAAAAAATGAAGATGTACAATGGTACAGCGAAAAATAAGTGATTATTTTCCACAATAAAGGTAAAATTGCGACATTTTGCACCTATTTTACTTTTTCTTCAAGCACGTTTCCCGCATGTGATGGTGGCCGCGGTAGCCGAGTGGTATAGGCATCGGATCGTGGCTGGCTTTGTCATGAGTTCGAGCCCAGTACCACTAAAGACCCGCTGTGTAGGGCAGCGATGCACGCTAAATCTGTCGAGAGCTGAAACGTCCTCCCGTTGGTGTGGTGTGGTAGTTAGGAGAGGGGGGTGCCAGCTCAGGTGTCGTCCATGTCACTTGACCATGGTTCAAAATTACGTGGTCCGTCGCCAAAAGCCCTCGTGTAGCTGAACAGTGCGACGTTAATCTTCACTCACTCACTCACCCGCATGTGATGATTTTCAATATTCATATAGTGTCTGGTTTCACATACTGCATGGATCGCATTCGGTTTTCGGCTATCTGAACAATTGCGTATCCAAATGGTACCTGGTCCCAATTGATTTGGATAAATTACGTTCTACTGTATAGTGAAATTTGTTTAGCATAAAAATGAGGGGATCGAAATATTTTTTTCATGTTAGTAGAATTTCTTGTTAAAAGGATATTGCAAAAAAAAAAGTATATTTTTCAAAACGAAGTTTGTTAAATTATATTTTATTTGCATAAATATGTATATATGCATGTATTTAATACAAACCAATGAAACAAAAGCATTCACAACAAAATTTAATGCAAAATTTCCCACGTTTTGAAAAACAAAACATTTATTGAGTTTTTGGAAAATAATCTGATATGTTTCTTTGCATTACCTTTTTTAATATCAGTTTGTCTACAAATTGTTTTATGTCATTCATTTTGTTATTTATTTCACTATTGGAATGTGCATCTAAATAACATCATACTTTTCATGATGTTTCTCATTTTGGTTGATGGGGGGGGATCAAGAGCTATATTATTCACCTCATTTTCGTTATCGGAATCTGCATCAAGGATATTTTTTGAACTTTAACAAACTCCAAAATGTCTTTGTCTGTCATAATTGGGGCTGTACACATTATCATCTACTGCAATGAATTCTTCTAGCGATGAGCCTGCATGGTTGGTGTCTTCTGTATTTTGTTCATTCCCAGAAGGAAAGTCTTTGCGTTAAGCGATTTTCATTTCGTGTTAAGAGAAAAAAATCATAGGAAAACACATAGTAATTTGTTGGGACCGTTGCATTATTTCGTGTTAACCAATATTTCTTCTTAAGCATTTTTGCATTAAATGCATTTCACTGTGTTTTTTAGAACTCTGCTTTGAAAATTCATTTATCCTTTTTGAAAATCATTTCAAATTATTAAAAACAACTACAGATTTTGTTTTCCGTTTCAGACTTATCTTGTTCATGAGATAAATCTGCTTTAAAAATTGCAGTTTGAATATTTAATAAAAGTTCATTTTTGTAAAGATTTAATACAGTTGTGCTTGAATGTATTGTAAAATTATTAATTTGTTACTCTTATTCTAGATCCATTCTGGGCTACTCGACTTTGGCAGAGATTAATAAAAGAAGCTCTTATGAAAGTTAAAGTTTGCAGACAAAGACATTTCCTTAAAAACTATGATGAAGTTTTTAACGGTGAAGATTTAGTTGACAATGTCTATCAATTTTTAAAGCAGTGTACTTCTGAATTGGATGTTGAGCGTATACATAGATCAAATGCTTCAAAAGTAATATCGTTAATCTGTTGCAAAAACCTTCTCAAACATTTTTCTGTTAATAAAATATAATATTTTCATATATCTTTCTTTTAATAATTTTAAAGCAATTATTTCCTATTTGCATTTTATGTCTTAAATAAATTTGTATTGGTTTTTTTAAAACTAACCTTTCATGTTTGATGTGTATTTTTGTGTTATCAGTTCTATCAAAAACATATTCATTATTGCAAGCATATTCTCATTGTTCTATTTATTACTTTTTTTTTATTCTATTGAGTTTCATACAAATGCATATTGTGAGATATTTGGAGCTTTTATTTACTTGTAATACTTGCTTACCCTATTATGCAATAAAAGTTATTGATTCCCTTCTCGGAATCATAAGAAAAATTCTGTAGACCATACAGAATTTTATTCAAAATGTATAAATTCAACAATTGTAAATATTTGACTGTATTCAGAATCATAATCTTAAAAAAAGTTATTTTATTGAAGGCATTTTTTGTTGTTGTTGATATTTAGTATCACCCAAGTTGGAATATATATAAAAAGTGATTCAAGAATTATTATTTGAGTTAAACCTTTTAAATAAATGTAAGCTATTGGTATAAAATAAGAAAAAAAGAAAAAAAAAAGAAGGCATGATTTCAAAACATTCCTCTTTTTGGAAAAATGCTTCTATAAGAAGCTTTTTTTTATTTGTATGACTTCTATAGAAAGTTTAAATCAGAATTTTTGAAGAATTCTAACATTTGCTGGTTTATTGTCTATTAGAAGTGACAACATATCTTTCTTTTCTTTTTTTTTGTTAAAATCTATAATTGAACAAATCCAGTTCTGCAAATTTGTTGGGGTTGGATCATATGGTAGTGCATAATTTCATATATTGCCAATTTAGTGAACTGTTTTCATATTTGATAACAGCCCAATGCAGAAAAATAGTCTTTTGATGAATTTTGCACCGCTTTTTTTTTCTCTGTGGCCTAAAAGCGTGAGCTATAATTCAGCGTTTGTTTAATGAGAGCTATGAATGAAGTTCCTGAATGATTTTAGTTATATCTGTAATGATAAATTCATTCCTTAAAGATACCTGTGATACTTTAAAAAATGAAGAGCACATTGTGCAAAGGGCAATTTGTCAGGAGTTTGAACCTGTTTACAAGTTGCTTCTTGTTGGTAAGAAATATAATTTGGGAAATTGTTTCTACATTTTTGGAACAGTTTTCTTTCTCAAGATGGGTGTTTGTTGCAATCTGTTTCAAATGATAATCCAGTTAAGTGATGTGTTAAAAATGAGTGTGTGGAAATTTGAAAGGAGGCTATGAAAGCAGAGCACAAGTTATTTCCAAGGAAAACATAAAAATACTAAGAAAAATTCAGTGACTATTGTTTAGTTGTGAAAAGATGACACAAAAAAAAAACATTCTAGAATTTATAATTTATATTAACATCATAACCTGTAAAAAATATTTATTTGTAATACATTTGTTTACATACTACAAAAATAAACAAGTGTACTCAATATTTACAACTTCTCTTTAATATATTTTTTTATGAGCATGAGTCAGAACTCAGAAAGTTAGTTTTGGTGATTAATTGAGTTGTAATTTGTTTCTTTCCGCATAGCTAATATTTATTAATCTATATTCCTTTGATATTTAACAGGTATGCCAAGTTCTAATGGATAAGAAATTTTTTGAGAGTGTTGTTCCAAAAGGAAATCAGAAATTTGAAGACAGTTCAACCAAATTTTATAGATTTGTTCAGGATCAAATTACTGGAGAAGATGCACCCAAGGAATATGAGGAAATCAAAGGGTAGTTCATATTAAGTTATTTTTGAAATCCATAATACTAAAATTAAATTTTCTAAATTTTGTTAGCAATTTTTTTATAGTTGTAGGAGTATTTTTCACTGATTGTATAAAACACTCACTAAGATTTATAACATGCAAAACATAATGAATAAATGTAGAAACAGAATTTATAATTTAAATATCCTTAAAATCTTCATACATGATTTGAAAAAGTTGTGTCATGCACGCACACACTCACACACACATTAGAAGGAAAGGTCCATGCAATTAACATTCAGGTTCTTTCAAAGTAAATCATATTTTATTTTGGAATTCTTTAAGAATTACAAGATTTTTAAGAGGAATATAAATGACCTATAAATCTACAGTAGCACAAATTTAAAAAATAAAAATATTGGACACCAATTCAAATTACTAATCACAATTTTGCATAAAGCAAATGAAATGCATAATCACTGTCAGATTTTGAATTTCTTCTGTTTTCACATCATTGTGCAAGCTGGATAGAACCTTTCTGAAACTTCTAAAGTTTTCGAGTGAAATGCCATGATAGAAACATCTGAACTTTTATAAAGATGTCTATTTTTGTAGCCAATGTCACTGTCATGATCATTTACTGTTATTGAAAGAGTATTCTTTTGGCCCCCTTGGCTTATAAAGATCTTTATAGCCACAATATCTTTTCAGCTAGGAAGCGAACAGATCCAGCATCTCTATAATATTGCTCTCCTACTTAAAAGATTTCATGTCTCTTGCAGTATTTATTCAAGATGAATAGTCCGAAGTCCTTTTGTTATACACAGAAAAGCAAGGAAAGTCCACTCACACATAAAATTTTCTTAACAGTATATATAAACTACTATTTTACTATTTTCTTGCTTTCTATTTTACTTTAGGTTTGATTTATATATAAGAGTAATCAAATTGTAACATAAATAAAATTCTATTTTCCATTTAATATTTATTTTCCCACCGCACACATTTGCATATAAAATTAAACAGCTAATACTTTCTCAGAAAAGATCATCCAACCTTTAAATTCCAATCTCATCTTGTTTTCGTGGCTGCAGTAGCTGAGTGGTATAGGTATCGGACCGTGGCTTGCCTTGTCACGAGTTTGAGCCCAGTACCACTAAAGACCCGCCGTGTAGGGTAGCGATGCACGTTAAATCTGTCGAGAGCTGAAATGTCCTCCCGTTGGTGTGGTGTGGTAGTTAGGAGAGGGGGTGCCAGCTTCGGTGTCGTCCACGTCACTTGACCATGGTTCAAAATTACGTGGTCCGTTGTCAAAAGCCCTCACGTAGCTAAACAGTGTGACGTTAATAATAAATCAAATCTAATCTCATCTCCTTTTCTTTTGTCTTTGTCCATACTTTCCTGTGCTTTATTCATCATTCAAAATCTGAGCTAAAAGATGATGATTTAGCAGTTATTGAAATAAATATACAATCAAACTCAAAATCAGAGTGCAGGCATTGGTTTGCATCAGTGATGTTGAAAGCTGTCTTCATTAATAAGTAACAAACTATTTCTTGTAAAGAGACCCCAGTTTTCCTTTGAAACATCACACGCACATATATAAAGTAAAGGAACTATATTTTTTGATTGCATCTTTTTATCACACAAAAAAAATCTATATTGTAAAAAAATTATAATATTAGAATGCTAAGTATATGTTGTAATAAGGAAAGGGAATGTTTCAAAAAGGTCTGGAAAAAAAAAGGTAGGAGAATTTGCCCCTGGTGGGAAAAAAGGGCACTAATTATGTTTTAAGGTTTTTAATTAATATCTTTTTAACTAATTGGAATATAAATGGTAAAAACGGATTCCTCGGATCATTCCCGACCTTTTGGTACCTTTGGTGAGTTTCTGTGTCGTGCGCTTCATGAGAAGATAGATGTACATACATTTGTTTACCTACGAATTTTAATTGTGTAGATATACACTCATGGACAAAAAAGTTAGCACACAAAGAAATAATTGCAGAAACGAAACTTGGCATGAAGATACATGTTGGGGAGATATGCAAATGATTAGAAATGCAGCGTGATTGCGCATTATATATAGCCGGTAGAGGGTGTTTAATGTCGTTCTCCGTGGGGTATAAAACGGGTCACCAAAGCTTGTTTGAGTGAGCTGAGGTAGACATGCCATTATGCCACTTTCGGAGACAATATGAGCAGCTGTTGCAGTTTGAGGGGGGAGAATCATCGGCAGGATGGAAGCTGGGTGGTCAGCTAGGCGAGTAGCTCGTCAATTAGGCCACTCTGATTGTGTTGTGAGGAAGTGTTGGGACCAGTGGATCCGAGAGATGTCATTTACATGAAGACCAGGCTCAGGATGCCCTCGACAGACCAACTGTCGAGAACACCATATCGTAAGAAATGCATGCGTGCAACCAACTGCTTCATTGACCACCATCCAGGCACAGGTAGCATCTTCACTAGGGTCCCTGTGTCTTCTCGAACCATGCGAAGGTGCCTGGCTGAAGGACATTTAGGATCGCGGCACCCATTATGTGTGCTGCCGTTGATGATCACCCATCGACGCATCTGTTTGGAGTGGTGCTGCACACAAGGAAACTGGACTGCAGCAGAATGGAACCAGATCGTCTTTAGCGAGGAATCCAGATTCAATCTTGCCAGTGACGACAATCTTGTTTGTGTGTGGAAACCCTGTGGTGAACGCCTGAATCCTGCCTTTGCTTTACAGTGACACATCGCCCTCACAGCTGGTGTGATGGTATGGGGTGCCATTTCCTACAATACACAGTCACCCCTAGTATTCATCCGTGGTACCATGACAGCCCAATGGTATGTTCGTGTCATCCTGCAACCACATGCGTTGCCACTCATGCAACGGCTCCCAGGAGCCATTTTTCAAGTAAACAATGCTTGGCCTCACACGGCAAGAGTGTCACAAGACTCTCTGCACTGTTACTACCCTTCCTTGGCCTGCCCGATTGCTAGATTTGTCTCCAATTGAGCATATCTGGGATCATTTGGGACGGCGAGTTGGACATCCCACGAGTTGGAACAAACTAGAGGCAAGGTTACAGCAAATATGGAACAAAATGTCTCAATACATCATGCAGATCTTGTATGCCTCAATGCCTGATCGTATTGCATCGTGCATTTGCATTAGATAGGGTTCAACAAGATATTAAATCCTGTTCTTTTGCCTTTTTTTCTGAAATAAATTATCCTTTTTCTTTGATTTTCTAATCATTTACTTATATCAAAGTAGTCATGTATATAAAATTTCGTTTCATCTTAACGATTCCATCTTGGTGCTCTAATTTTTTTGTCCATGAGTGTATTAAACCTTTTTTATGTTCATTAAGTGATTTTAGGAGAATTTATATTTTTTAAATTACTTTGAAATGTATAAATTTATTTACATCTTTTTAAATAGCTTTAAATCACATTTACTTAGCATTTTTGTTTTTCAGGTCTATTTTAGCTGAAGAAGAAAAAGAAAATATTTGTATGTCACCTTGCAATCTTGATTCTAGTGTGTTTACACCAGATGCAAAGTTCTGCTCTAAAAGACGTTCTGTTCGTTTAAAAACTCCTCTATTGAGAGTAAGGGATACTAAGCCTAGCCCTGTACGTTTCTCTAAAAGAAGTGCTCGAGACCCTGATGAAGAAGGTATTGTTAAATATTGCGGTAATTGAAATAAAAAAAAAGTTGGAAGCTTTAAAAATTTATAAACAATGATTTAAGTATTTTCTATGAATTCACTTTTCATGGAATACCTGCTGGCTAATTTATTTCTGTTCAACATATGATTTCCTAATTACAGCCAATATACTTCAAATTGTAATTAGATGATTAGGTTGACACATGAGGTAGCACCTTACTGTCTACATCCATACTGTGCCCATGCACTGTATAATTTTAAAATTTTAAGAACATTTTAAATTAATCGCTTTCTTTTGAAAATTATTTATTGAATTTAGATTTTTATTAAAATTGCTACTTATTTTGTATGCTATACAAAAACTGGTCATTATTTAAACTTAATACAGAATGTTTCTTTGCACATCCTTAAATTTTGTGTCCGTTTTCAATAGTTCTCTTGTACTTCTAATATAAAAGTTTATTCAATTCAATCAACTACTGCAGACATTTTTTTTTAAATACCATTTATATTTTCCTTTAATTAATTGAATTATCATTAAATATATTTGTCACTCCCATCAAAGACTTTATCCAGAATTTGTATAATTACACAAATTTTATTATTAAAAATGTATTTGGAAATTTAGAGGAACAGAGTGTTTTTTATAGCATCAGTTTAAAATATGAATTTCTAATAGAGAATATTTTTTAAAAAAATTAACTCTTAAAATTTCGTGTTTTCTTTCATTTTTGTCTTTTTTCTGTGTTTAGCTACTTTTGCTTTGAGAGAAACAGCTCTAGCTCTACTACTGCAACTTGTAGAAGTACCAATGTTGGAAAGTTTATTGTCAGTTCCTTTTGATCTACCAGAACTTGCTGAAGCACCACAACCATTTATATTTGAAAATGATTTTACTCCTCGTAAAATAAAACCAATAAATCTGGATTACAGAGGACCAATTGCTGATTTGTCTTGGGTCAAAGCAGCATCTCACTGCCTAGATGGTCGTCATCCTGTGGGTATCACTGGACTCTGGTCACTCCAAGCATGCAAAGTTCTCTGTTATAAATCAGTGGTTGAACGTTTCTCTTGCTCTGCTGAATCTCTTATTCCTGGTGAATATTTTTCCATTTGTATACCCATTGTGCAGATGTTGAAAAATGGGCAAAGGAAACAAGCACTATATGCTTTGCAGCTTCTGGTATTTCATTTACCATGGAAGAGACGTAAACAATTGCAGCATTTGCTCCATTTCTTGCATCTGGTTGTGAATGACATTTTTGTCAGCGTAGACAAAAAAGTATAACACTTTTTTTATTTGATTATTTAAAGTTTAATCATATAATCTATAAACTGTACAATTTCTAATTGCAAATGATTTCTGTTTCTAAAAGTTTACAACGAGATCTTTAGTGTTTTTATTACTTTAATAATTTTTATCATAGCAATCTGTTAATTCTTATTGATGTTGTTCTTATTTCTGACAAAGATAAAAAAAATTAAACCAAAATTAAAATTTTTATTTTTAGATAGGTTTGGATTTTAAATTAAAAATAATTAAAAAAAATATTGCTTGAATTACTTTTTCGGCATATTCATTTCTTTTCATAATGCATTGTTAATTTTAACCTGATACACATTATTCAGCATAGATTTTTAGTGTTAAAATAAAGATAATTCTTCAATTATGAACTGAAGAATTTTAATTTGTATTATAAGTAAACATTTTTTGCCTATAAAGCTTTCAGTATTCAATTTAAACCATGTAATGTAAATACACAAATAAAAGTGTTATTAGAATTGAAAAAGTAATCAAATTAAAGCTAATTTTATTTTAATCAAAAGAAAAGTTATTTATCCAACATTTATTAATTTCAGAAATATAATGAAAAAAAGTTATGTTTCGGATAATTTTATAAAATTGTTTTAAATGAAAAGCTATTTCATTTCTTACACATTTATAAAGAACTGTCTTATTTTATATTGTAAAAATAACTTATATTTGCTCAATAAAACTTTTTTACAGGTCACAAATTATGAGGCAGTATTACGGGATTTTTTGACCATAGTGTTCAAACATCCCCTTGTATCAAATGACCCACAAAAAATCTTATTTGATTTTCTTCTGCTGAAATCTGAGGCATTATTCAACATTCCACCAAGTTTGCAAAAAGTAAAAGAGACTGGTATGTTATTGTATTACAAATTTTATCTATTTCATAATTGCATGTAATTAAAGTTTTTTTTTTTTAAAAATATTTATGTATTATGTAGCATAATAATGCAATATGTATAAAAATTTTAGGTTTGCAATTTTGTGAAAGGATTTCTGTTGATGATTTGGAGACAACTTCTGCGAAATACACAGATAAATGTTTACTAGATCTCGCAACATCTGTTGCAGATAGCACAGACATTAAACTTGCTGAAAAAAAGTTATGGCTCAAAAAACTGAAGAAGCACCATCCTTCTGCATACCAAGCATGTAGTTTTGAAGAGTGAAATATTCTGGTAGAAGAATATATAGAGAAAGAAACTGCCAGTATTTCATTAATATAAGCATATATATTTATTTTTTTTAATATTCTGTATTTTTATACTGTGTATTTTTCAACTGAGTGTAATTGTTCGATAATATTCATAGAATCTAAAATTCTTGTGCCAACTGTTTTTTTACTGTGCAATTTTGCCTTTCCTTGATATCCTTAAAAAGTAATTTGTGTAATTAATGTCATATTTTTAATAAAGTGTATATTAGTTTCTATAAAATTGTTTTTTTCCCCCTTAGAAAGGTGGAAAAGGTAGATAATTTTAATAAGGAACAAGGAGATTAAAATTCGTTTGTTGCAAAATAATGTAAGGCAAGGTGATTTTCACCAACTTTTACTTGCATTTTATTAAATATTATTTTATTAAATATTTAGAATTGTTTGAATTTTTATAATTCTATAAAGCAAGGAAAAATCAGAATTCTGAAGTTTTTATTTTATCTGAATTACTATAATACAATTCAGAAATATTGATCTTAGAATTAAAATACTTATATTTTTTAAACTAAAGTATTCTAAAATCTTAGCTTCAAAAGCTGGATACTAGGGTTTTGAAATAAAAGGAGTTATATTTTCTAATTTAATTACCATACAGAGCCATTGCTGTTAAACAAACATTAATTAAACTATTAAACTTGCATCAATTTACTTATAAAATGTTTTTATGCCTTTTTATTCAACTTTGAAACCTTTGAATGCCATCAATACCTCTGATGTTGCTTTAGAATGTGACATTAATAAAAATCAAATTGAAACTCATGAATATAGATTCTTGATTTAATTCTTAGTCTTCCTAACCATAAACATTGTACATTATAATCTACAAAAGGAAATATGTATGTATGACAGATTTATTTTTTATTTATTTATGCCCCGACCTCTTAGATAACTAAATCTTTGATCAACTTTATGTGTTTTTTACACTTGTGCTTTAATTTATGTTAATAACTAGTTAGAGTGTTCTGAAATATCTAGGAACATAATAAATTTATTACTACAAAGTTCTTGTAAATTTGTTAGTGATAATGCTTATATTATAATTAATAAAATAGTTTTTAATGAGTTCAGATATTGATAATGAAAATTTTAGCATTGACAGATGTAGGTGAATTTACTGATATTGAAAGCTGAAAGGTGTTGTATAACCTAAGATAACTTGAAGGTCAAACTGATATATAAGTAAATCATTCTTGAGATTTGTTAAGTAATTTGTGTTTTGTATAAGTGTAATTTTTTAAAATTTTGGTATTCTAATTGTACGTATGATTTAAGTTTGAAGGATACTTCCAAATTTGATAAAAAAATAAGGCTGATATTCACTTTTAGAATTAATTAGGGAATTTCTTAATGCCATTAAGAAATAGTTTTTCTTAGTTAATCTTATGATTTTAGTGAATGAGTTAAAAAGTCTGTTTTTGTTTTCAGTCACATTCAAAAGAATTTAGGTCTTGCTCAAGAGGGATCTTGACTATAAACAATCTTTCACCATGCGAAAAATTGCATCATAATCAGTGAAAGGAAGCACACTTAAAACCTTTTATCCGCAGGCTGTTAGAATGACTAGTTATCAAAAGCATCATATTTTGGACAAAGAATTGCAAACCACAGGATAACTATTAAATGAGGCAATTAACTAGAAACTGAGAGGGTAGCAGAGGACTTCTGGTGCTTATGGTCCTATCTTTTCTGAGAAAGAGAAACAGCTTTTGAACCTTTGCTGGCCATGAATGCTCGTTCAGTCTTTATAGTTATAGAAATAAAAAAGAACAGAGATAAATATATAAAATCTATTATTCTCTTTAATTGGATGATGCTTCCATATACATGTGTCTATACTGTAAAGATAGTATTTGTTTTGTTATGTGCTTACAGTTACGGCAATTCAAAGCTTCTTGATATTAATCAAATCATCGTTTACTTTGGTAATTTTTAGATCAGAACACAGAACTCAGCTGCCTGTCTGCTCAAGGGCTAAACAGTGCAGGTAGTTTGTGTGAGTTGGGATTTAGAAAATCATTTTATCATTTAGAAAATGATGTATCTTAATTTTGATTCTCTGTAAAAAGAAAAATATTACACACAACCCCCAGTCAAATTTCTCAAAAGATGGCCCATTTAGTTAAGATTGCAAAATGGTACAGTGTCCATAACAATCATAGATATATTTTTTATTTGGAGAACTTATTCTATTTTAAAAATACCTGTTGATACCCTCCTTCACCTCATTAGATACTGAAACCACAAATTCCCTAATTTCACGGTGAGGATTTCTCCAACGTGATCTTATAGAGCCGTACTATTAATCACAGTCATAAGTTGAGCAAAAAGTTTTATTGGTTTAGTTAAAATCAATGTTGTTTGAGTCGGTTTGAGAAAATGATGTCACCTTACTTTTATGCTCCATAAAAAGAAAATTTTTACAAACTACTCTATGTAAGTCATTTCAAAAGATGATCTATTTTGTAATGATTCCAAAATGATACAGTACTTGCTACTTTTCTATTTATACCAATCATTGTCATTTTTTAACATGAATACGTTTTTAAAATTGCTTTCATAGGTGAGGCAATTAAAAAAAGCCAATGTCAATGAAATCCTGATATACACTTTTGTGTAGCAGCTACATATCTGTCATCTCTATCCGAAATTCAATTACACCACTGGATAGGTAAAGGATCAAAGAATTTATTACGCTAAGGAAGGACTGGGACTCATCGCATGCAGAGGAGGGGGAGCGCCGCCATTTTGAGGTCATTTTGCTACATATCTAGATTTTCATTCTGTACTCTGAGAAGCTATGACGTTCATTTTAGTTTTAATCGTCAGCTGTCATCAAGATCTATCGATTGTATATAAAACAATAGTGTGAAATAGGGACAATGGATATAATGTTAAAGAAAATATCAAAAATGTACCTATACGCGTCAAAAAGCCAAGTCCAAATACAGAAATCATACACTGTTGGAAAGGGCTTCTCTAGAGCAATCGAATGGTACCATAAGACCGAATCAAGCAGTGTCGGTTGATTGATGGATTTATTGAATATTAACGTCGCACTGTTCAGCTACACGAGAGCTTTTGGCGACGGACCACGTAATTTTGAACAATGGTCAAGTGACGTGGACGACACCTGAGCTGGCACCCCCTTCTCCTAACTACCACACAACATCAACGGGAGGACGTTTCAGCTCTCGACATATTTAACGCGCATCACTGTCATACACGGGGGGTCTTTAGTGGTACAGGGATCGAACTCGTGACAAAGCAAGTTACGATCCGATACCTATACCACTCCGCTACCGCGGCCACCAAGCAGTGTCAGAAACGTAAAAGAATGAATGCGACCGAGCGGATCAATGATGGTACCAGTACATCTACAGCTGTGCCAGTTGAAATTATGCAAATGGATGATAAAATCGCTTCTATGTTGACACTGAACTGTGTTAGGCATCAATTGTGTACGATCGTCGTTTATGAAGACACATTTGGCAGAAGCTAGTGCTAGTTTCACTATGACGTTTTGTTAATAACCCATTCGGACATAAGGGTGATGTGTGTGATCGTCTATGATTTCTGCGCTCATTGAAGCCAACAACAGAAAAACACTTACCGCTGCTTAATAATACTTTCCCTGAAGAGCTAGTGGCTAACTTTAAACTGCGCGCTACGTGTAAAAATCACTGGACTCAAAGTGTACACGCTGTGTAAAGGATTTGTGTATCCATCTAAGCAACACAGGTTGTCCGCATTGGATCCGATTACTGCACGTCTAGTATCACTGTGGCTCCCATTCATGCAGATACGTCGGTTACGACGCCATTAATGTACCCGTGGACGTGGACAGAATGGTGCAGCAGCTACCGCGTCCTTTGAACGTCCATCAGGTGTTCAATGTTAACATAAAGAAAAACACGATACATAAATCTACGTATCTGAGCGGCGTGGTCAAAAAGTCAGTGGTAAAAGCTTGGCTAATACCTATATTGATTTAACGTTCACCAGAAATCTCGATGTATCCTGTATGCCATTATTATTATTTTTTTATTGAAAATCAACTATAAAATCCCCGTGCACCACAAAGTATCGCACAGGGCTTACAGAAGTAAGTATTAAACACACATTCAAGGGAAATAAAAATTGAGGTTAAGAAGAATTACAAATATTTACAACAAATTCACAGAAATTTTTAAAAGCACTTCTGGTGAAAATTCGGTGGCCAATTAATGTTAAGTCTCTTGAAAGCCAGTCTTATAATCTTTCTCTCTCTGACATACTTGGAACACAGAAGAATTACATGTTCTACATTTTCCTCGCCACCAATATTACAGTCACAGGAAGATGAAGGAACTAAATTAAATTTGTTCAAGTAGCTTTTGAAATTACCATGACCAGTGAGAAATTGAGTTATTTTGTAGTTAGTGTAAAAATGATAGCTTGACAGTCTCTTATTAACGGTTGGAAAAAATTTCTTTGTTATGCTCCCTTTATTAGAAATGAGATATTCTTGGTTCCAAGACTTCGCCATTCTTTCGTGATCTTGTAAAACGATTTAGGAATATTAACGTCAATGTCAATTTTGCGCTTGGTTGCAGCCTTTGCAAGCCAATCGGCTCGTTCATTCCCAAGAACGTCCGTATGTCCGCGAACAAATGCAAAATCTATTTAGATGTTTCTATCTTTTAGGCTTTTAAGTTGCTTTTGGATCTCGACGATTATGTTGTTAGATGAAGAAATACATTTAAGAGAATCCAAGAAGGAACGAGAGTCAGTACAGATGAGGTTCACTATTCTGAGATGACACTATTTTGTTCAGTGATCCATTTAATGACGAAGTTTAAACATAAAAGTTCAGCTACAAAAACTGTGCATTCATCACGAATTCTAAATTGAAAGTTCTCGAATTCAACACCACTCCTGAACACAAATGCGAAACCAACTCTTCCATCAATTTTACTACCATCAGTATAGCAAATAACAGGGAAATCATGACCTGTATGCCATTTGTGTTGCACTTTTCGTATCACGGACCTATAATTAATAAAGTTATATTGTAACACATTATTATTTACTTACTTGATATCTTTCCTGAGCCTGTTGAAAGGAAATAGTTGCCATCAAAAAAACATGGAAGCCCGGAGGACTTGTTAGTGTTCAAATATGATTATAACATACATAAATAATAAATTTTTTTATAAAAAATATTTCCTGTTACCGCGCCGTATTCATGTACATAACACGGTCGTGTCCATGACATAACCATACCCTCGTTTTTTTTTTCTCTACAGAAGGACTGCACTCCAAAAAACTTAGTCTTTAATTCTGTAATCCAAATCCAGCAATAAATTTCAAAAGGAAATGTTAAACATGCTTGCAACACTTTAATGAAGTAAATGTTGAAAGTTTTTGGCCCTCTAGACGAATGCAGGCTCTACATCAGGGGTGGCCAACATGTGGCACAGCAAAGTTGTAACAATGGCACGCAGAGATTTACCAAATATTAGAAAAGGTAACGATAATTTTTTTTTTACAATTTTATTGAAATGCAGTTATTTTAGACCAGGGGTGTCCAACGCGTGGGCCGCATGTGGCCCACCAGTACATAAGTTGTGGCCCGCCGACTCTTTTTAAAATTTTTTTAAATATCAGGTTTTTAAAGTTTTTTCATTTTGAAATTTATTTGAGGGGAAATCTACATATATATATATATATGTGGGAGTCCGAATAAATCTTCGAATAAAAATCAGACTCTTCAGAAGGCGGGATTTTAGATTGGCGAGGTGGCTTGTCTAGGGGTAAGTGTTTAAGGGTGAGTGATGAATTAAATGAATCTAAGTCATTTAAACACAAATACTTCGTTTAAGTAAAAAAGAGAATTTATTTAAAGTTAAAGGAAAGTATTTACAAAAAAAGATAATTACAAAGAGAAAGACATGCAGGAATTAAGTTAATTAAAAGTTGATTAATACCTTTAGAAGACGGGGAAATAAACCTTTCTCATTATTGGACGTTAGGACTGGCGGTGCCGCGTTGGGCGCGGAAATGCGGTAAAGACGCGACGTGTTGATCAAGCAGTAGTTAGTTGGCCTCTGCCGAAAAATTATTCAAGCCGGAGCTACGAAAACTCACTAGATGGCGCTGCTTCGGAATGCAGTAATAAATAAAATTGAGATTTATGGTCCTGAAAAGGATATGACTCAACCTTTTAACAAATGTTTCAAAGGGAAAATCCTACAGAATCACCCTCTCCTGACAGAGCTGGTCTCTCAGCTCTTACAAAATGTTGAGAGCTAAAGTACTTTAAATACAAACTATTTTTAGTTACAACTATAAATTTGATGATTATTGGAATGTGGACGCAATAAAGACAAATAATACGATTCTTAAAGATAAAATAAAATATTACAGATGAAAAGATATATACCTAATATTCACAATTCCGGACCTAAAATAAAGCATAAAAACAAAATATTCTATGTTGTGATCTACAATTAACTAAACCATAAAAAAAAAATACTTCGCATCAATAGAAAGATAATGAATAATACGAAATATAATAAATATTACAAGTGAATATAAAATGATTTATGGAAACGAGTGTTACCATAGAACATCTATTAATTTCTCAAGAGGGATATGAGAAAAATTAAAAATAATAACAAATAAAAAAATTCAATTAAACATAAAAATGTTTCATCAAATCAGCTGAGGTGGTGGTTGAGTTCGGTCCATCGTGCTGACCAACCTTTTCCACTTCATACCTATCCTTGGAATTAACTTTTGTTACTTTGTAAGGGCCTAAGAACTTTGGTCTTAGTTTCAGTCCAGCTCCAAATTGGGTTCTTTGGATGGCTACTAAATCACCTTCTTTGTATAACGAAGCTTTCTTTCTTCTTCTGTTATACGTCTTTCTATTTTCAGACTGCAGGGTTTCGATGTTCTTTTTTGCATCGTATCTTAAAAATTCGCGTTGTTCTAGTAATTCTTTCGCCATATTTCTTCTAGAAGTAAGTCTTTGATTAGGATGTCTTCCTTGTTACGCATTTTGATTCCCACTAATAGTTCGAATGATGTCCATTTTGTACTGCGACTTATAGTACTATTTAGTATTCTCTATAATCTGTCGACGTATTTGTACCATTTCGTTGAGTCGTCTAATGATAGTCTGGTGAGAACTGGAATCAAAGTTCAATGAATTCGTTCAACTTGTCCGTTTCCTCGAGGAACACCTGTTGCTATTTGTAGATGTTGAATGTTTTCTTCATCACAGTAGTCGTTAAATAATTTTGAAGTGAACCCTGAATCTCTATCAGAGATAATTCTGATGGGATTACCAAAGGTCTTCTGCTGTTGTTTTAGTTTTTCGAGGGCACTTTCAGCAGACACAGTTTTGACGGGATATAGCCAAGTAAATTTGGTAAATGCGTCTACTACGGTGAAAATGTGTTGATAACTTTTGTTTGTGGAGGGTAAAGGACCAATGAAGTCAACATGGTACGTACTTAAAGGAATGCTTTCCTTAGAAATAGGATTCAAAAACCCTTCCTTTTTGCCAGTTTTCTTATTAGCTAAGATACATGGAACACAATTAACTATTACTTTTTTAACGACATTGGTTAAATTTGGGATAAAAAATTCTTGTTTCACAATTTCTTCTGTTTTTCCTACTGAGAAATGACCATTTTCGTGAACCAATTTAATTAGTTCAGCTTGCATTGCTTTAGGTGTTACAATTAATTCTCAACCATTTAAGTACTTATAGAGTATACCATTTCGCTCAAAAAATTCTTCTGATTCTTGCTTCTCTAGAAGTGATTTCAATGTTTGGATGTTGTCATCTTCCTCTTGTGCGTTTTTAAGCTTTGAAGTTAATGTATCATTGCATACCATCATTACGGGATATCGGCTAAGAGCATCAACGTGCTTCATACGACTTCCAGCTCTGTGCTCTATTTCATAATCGAATTCTTCTAATTGAAGCGCCCATCTGGCTATGCGAGTAATTAGCTCCTTTTTTGCATAGTCATCTGAAATGCTGAACAGTCAGTTACTATTTTAAAGTGTTGTCCTAAAAGATAAACACGAAACTTCTTTAATGCGTTGATAATTGCTAGTACCTCTAGTTCGTAGCTGTCATACTTTTCTTCTGCTGTATTTGTCTTTTTCGACATGTAGTAAACGGGATGTAACTTTCCATCTTCTGCTTCTTGTAACAAAAGTGCGCCGTACCCTTGTTTACAGGCGTCTGTATGCAGTTCTGTTTTTCTTCCATACTTGTAAAGGTGCAAGATTGGGCCTTCGGACATGATTTTCTTCAATTTTTCAAATGCTTCTTTTTGTTGAATCCCGAAAAAAAAAAAAAAAAGGTTTTCTTTTCTTGTTAAATCGCTAAGTGGTTTAGCTATTTTTGAATAATCCTTGATGTACTTGCGGAAATATCCAGTTAAACCAAGAAAACTTTGTACTTGTTTTATTGTTGTTGGTTCTGGAAATTTTCGAACAGCTAGTGTCTTCGTGGGAGATGGTTTAATAGTTCCGGTTTCTACAATGTGACCTAGAAATTCAATTTTCTTTTTTAAGAATTGGCACTTCTTGAACTTAATTTCTAATCCGTATTTCTTTGCGACTTCAAAAATAATTTTAAGTTTTTCGAGACCTTCCTGTTCGTTTTTCGCTGGAATGACGAGATCATCTAAATAACTGATTACAATTCCTTTCCGAGTAAGATCTCTAAATATACTTGATACGTAGCGTTGGAAAACTCCTGGACTTGTGCTTAGTCCAAAAGGAACTTTGTTGAATTCAAATTGTCCATCTGGGACGATAAAGGATGTATACTTTCTACAATCTTCGTCAACATCGACGTGAAAGAAACCATTGCGTAAATCTAATGTAGAATATACCTTTGCTTCTTGCAAAGTGTCTAAAACATCTTCGATGATAGGTAACGGAAATTTATCTTTCACAAGCTTCTGATTCAATTTTCTGTAGTCAATGCACATTCTCGAAGATCCATCTTTCTTTTTAACCATTACGATTGGACTTGCATATTCCGCAGAACTCGGACGTATAATGCCTTCGTTGAGCCATTCTTCTATCTGTTTGTTTACTTCCTGTCTTTCTGTGAAAGCTAGTCGACGAGGAGGTTGACAGACTGGTTCTTCGTCTTTTAAAATAATTCTCATTGGGACGTCAGTAGATGCTGTTTTTTCTGGCTTGTAGTCGTGAATTAACTTTTCAAGTTCCTTCTTGATTTGACGATTTTCAACATGACGTAGGTCTAGTTCTTGAAGATTTTCAGCAGATATTTGCATAAGCTGTGCATGATTCTCATATTTGTTGAATTTAACTCCTTCTTTAGTAAAACTTATCGATGCTTGTTCCAAAAGATCTGATCCAATAACTGCTTCGAATTTTAATTTATCAGTCGGTACAACATGCCAAGTTAACGAGTAATTTTCATCATCTATTTTGAACTTATGTTTAATGGAACCGATAGTTGTCACTTGTGCTTCACCAATACCTGTGAGAAGCATCTTGTTCTTCGATAATTTCGTTGGATCCATTATTCTTCTGCTTGAGTTTTCTCGAAGCAAACTTACGGTACTACCACTGTCTATGAGCGCCGTGATTTTCACCTTTCCAAAAAATATCTCTTTAGTACGTAAACCTTCCTTAACGATGAGTGTGCAAGTTTCTTTTGGAGGTTCTTTGAATTTCTGCGATTTTGAATAGTTCGTCTGAGCATATATATGCTTGGAAGAATTGTGATTTGAGTGTTTCTCGTAATTTTTGTTGTAATACCCTTTCTGAGCGCTGTCTTGATATCTTTGAACAGATTCGTTCTTGGTAACAGGGGCTTCGTAATGTTTGTTGTAATTCGTTGACGCTGGAAACTTCTTATCTTTCCTGTTATACTCGAATTTTCCTGGTGCTTCATATCTGCGATTCTTTTCTGTGAATCTGAATTCTTGTTTCTTCACAAATGGACTGCTAGATTTTTGTTTCAAAGTCCTTTTAAAGTCTTCAAATTCTTCTAGTTTTTCTGCTAATTGAACAGGGGGGAGTTCATATTTGCCCATTCATCAAGATAATATTCTTTAAATTCAAAAGGAGTTTTTCGTTTGAGTTGATCTGTTATGATTAGATCTGATAACTTGTTGAAAGTATCTATCTTCAATCCATCTATCCATCCGTTGAAGTAAGTGTTTAACTCATGGTAAAAATCAATCCATGTTCTTTCAGGTGCTTTTGGTGAGTGACAAATAGTTGTCGAAACTTTTCTGGAGTTAGTTTAAAGCGTTTCAGCAGTAAATCTTTAACGTGTTCGTAAGAGTTAGCTTTATCGTCAGGCTCTCTCGCTATGATGTGAGATACTTCCGTCGGTAACAAGCCTAACAGATGAGAAACCCAGTTTTCTTGATCAATATTCAATCTCTGCGCTTGACGTTCAAATAATTTTTTAGATAAAGACTGATGTCTTCTTTCAAATCAAAACGATGTATAAACTTTGAAATTTCTTTGACGAGAAATTTAGTATCACTTTCTTTGGATGTATCAGCGCCTAACTTGGATTGTGTTTGGATTCTTAACTTTTCCAACTCAAATTCATCTTTGCGTTTTTGCTCATCTAACCTCAATTGTTCGAAGCGTAATTTTTCTTCTCGTTCTTCAATGCGTAATTTTTCTTTTTGCTCTTCAATGCGTAATTTTTCTTTTGCTTTTGCGTAATCTTCAATGCGTAATTTTTCTTTTGCTCTTCAATGCGTAAATTTTCTTCTCTGGCTTTGCGATCCTCAACAATCGTTGAATGTATGTTTTTGGTCAGTTCTTCGTCATAATCTTCACTACTAATAATTAGATCTTTAAGTGTGGCGATGGTCATTGATTTATCGAATTTTAAATTTAATTCCGTGGCTAAGACAAATAAATCTTCGCGTCAACCTTTGCCAAGATACGCCATTTTAAAATTTAAATTAAAGTTTAGATAGTAACCAAAGGAATAAACAAAATTGTCACGCGTTCAAACAAAAACAATGATGTTGCTATTGGCAATTTTCTTTTGCATTTACAAAAATTCTCAAGTTAAAATGATATTGCATCAAAATACACTAAATATACATTGAAATATTCAAATTCTATTCATTTAGAAATATTTTAAACCAGTAACGCGTAAAGGCAACAGTGCGAGATAAAATACGTAGGGCTTAATTTAAAGTAGTCAAATCATTAATTTCAACTAAAAACAAAACTTTTTTTTTAAACCATTTGATATATCAGTTATCTCATTTCGTTATAATAAATGCAAAAGAATTTGAAAGAAAAAATAAATTAATATAAATCTTGTTAAGAAACAGTGATTAAATTTATGTGATATGAAAAAGAATTTAGAAATATTAAGTTCTTTGCTGAAAAAGCAAACAATTAGAAGTTATTCAATTAAGAAAAATCTCATATATATTTTTTATTACACCAGTAAAAATAAAATCTTTTTAGGATCTCATCAGCACATTCTAAGGATAAACATATGTTTCAATAAAATAAGATTATTCATGATCCTTCATCAATTCTAAAAAACATAGCATATTCTTTCAAAATATATTTCTCGAATACTCATAAAAAATAATTAATTACTAAACATAGCTGCAAGAGAAATGTTAAACTATATGAGTAATCTAAATTGCCAAATGTTTAGGAATGGAAAACATTAATCTCTTAGTTCAAGGTCGATGACGTACCAGAAGAAATGAAAACTTTTCATATGAAATGCAATTCCTTATTAAATTAGATAAAAACTTGAATATTACGTACGACTTTCTTAATATTTTAAAAGATATACTTGTAGAAAATTTTAATTGATACGATTTCTACACACATAGAAAAATAGTATTTCAGAAAAACACACATCATATTTAAAAATATAAATTACTTCATGAAATCGACTACAACAATTTTTTCATAATCAAATTAACGGTGACTCACGTATTCTTTTCTGAAGATTCCCCTTTTTTTTCCTGTTGCAAGGAAAACGAAATAAAAAACAGTACACACCTGATACAGTTGATGACGTGTGATTAATTACTTGAAAACAAACTTCAAAGGCTCCTGGATGTGTTCACTGGACTTGTGAAACTCTTGTAGTTGTTGTACACGACAGAAAATAACGTGGTTAAAGACTTCGGGAGTCGTTTTGTTTCATGCACCTAAATGTTAGTATGTTATGAGAGGCAATCCGCATTTTCGATTCAGTCCGTTTATAATTTAGGCGTGCAGCCAAAATGGGTTTTTTTTAAAGAAGAGAGTTAGAAGGTTATCAACTTATTATTTAGAGAAGATTTTCGAAATCAAATCCCAGGCGATCCCCCAATTATTTCTGTGGGAGTCCGAATAAATCTTCGAATAAAAATCAGACTCTTCAGAAGGCGGGATTTTAGATTGGCGAGGTGGCTTGTCTAGGGGTAAGTGTTTAAGGGTGAGTGATGAATTAAATGAATCTAAGTCATTTAAACACAAATACTTCGTTTAAGTAAAAAAGAGAATTTATTTAAAGTTAAAGGAAAATATTTACAAAAAAAGATAATTACAAAGAGAAAGACATGCAGGAATTAAGTTAATTAAAAGTTGAGTAATACCTTTAGAAGACGGGGAAATAAACCTTTCTCATTATTGGACGTTAGGACTGGCGGTGCCGCGTTGGGCGCGGAAATGCGGTAAAGACGCGACGTGTTGATCAAGCAGTAGTTAGTTGGCCTCTGCCGAAAAATTATTCAAGCCGGAGCTACGAAAGCTCACTAGATGGCGCTGCTTCGGAATGCAGTAATAAATAAAATTGAGATTTATGGCCCTCTGAAAAGGATATGACTCAACCTTTTAACAAATGTTTCAAAGGGAAAATTCTACATATATATATATATATATATATATATATATATATATATATATATATATATATATATATATATATATATATATATAATATAAAGGGTTTTTTTTTAGAGGTATAGAACTTTAAATTGCAATAAAACAACGATGTAGTATTCGATTTACATGAATTTTTTTTTATTCGAAAGATAATCTTGTGGCATTACATTTTAAATATGATTTCTGGCATATGACTGCCACGGCTGGCTCGGATGTAGTCCAATCTGGACGTCCAATTTTCGATGACTTTTTCCAACAATTTTGTTTAGCGATGAAGAGCATTTCTGGTTGAATGACTACGTCAACAAACAAAACTGCCGCATTTGGAGTGAAACTAATCCACAAGTGTATGTCGAAACACCGTTACATCCAGAAAAACTGACTGTTTGGTGCGTTTTATGGGCTGGTGGAATCATTGGTCCGTATTTCTTCGAAAACGATGAAGGCCACAACGTTACAGTCAATGGTGACCGGTATAGAGCCATGATTACTAACTTTTTCATTCCTGAATTGAACAATCATGATATCCAGGAGCTGTGGTTCCAACAAGACGGCGCAACATGTCACACAGCTCGTGCCACAATCGATTTATTGAAAGACACGTTTGGTGACCGCCTAATTTCACGTTTTGGACCTGTGAATTGACCTCCAAGATCTTGTGATTTAACACCGCTAGACTATTTTCTGTGGGGCTATGTAAAGTCATTGGTCTATGCGGATAAGCCACAAACGCTTGACCATTTGTAAGACAACATTCGCCGTGTTATTGCCAATATACGGCCACAAATGTTGGAAAAAGTCATCGAAAATTGGACGTCGAGATTGGACTACATCCGAGCCAGCCGTGACAGTCCTATGCCAGAAATCATTTAAAATGTAATGCCACAAGATTATCCTTCGAATAAAAAAAATTCATGTCAATCGAATACTACATCGTTGTTTTATTGCAATTTAAAGTTCTATACCTCTAAAAACACCCTTTATATATATATATATATATATATATCTACAATGTATTTGCCTGTTACCTGTTCTTGTTTTAAAATAAATCTTTTTTGATAGTAGAAATGTCCTTTATATTAAAATAGATTTATATTTTATCAAAAGTTACATATTTGATTTTACTATAATAAATTACTTTTTTAATAAATTCCGAATTGCATTTTATGCATATCCTTTACTATGGATGGTACATGATTCTATGTGTGTGCGATTTTCATTTCTCTTCCTCCTTTTCTTTTTGGAGTGCCCAAAAAGTAAGAGGCAGTCAGAGATGTTTTGTAAAGTTTAAAAAAATATTCAAGACGCTTAAGATAAAGGGCAATGTATACTTAATCGTTAGCGAATGCCATCAGAATCAAATTTCGAGAATGAGTAACGAAAGATCAATTCAAAAGCAACACCGCAATGGCAACTGCATTATTTGATCATTGCATTATTATATTATGCAAACATTATTATATTATCTATGTCTGTATACATGAAAAATAATGAAAGCAATTTTTTTTTTCGTTTCCGAATCTGATATAAAGGTACATAATTTTATATACGACCCGCGAGATTATAATGTTTTTCCGAAGTGGCCCGCAAGGTCATTTGGGTTGGACATCCTTGTTTTAGACAAAAATAAATAAAATCCTCAAAATTTATTTTAAATACCCTTAATTGAATTGCAATAGAAAATTATCATGTAGCGAACACTATTGTATGTGCTCGTTTTCCACTCACGAGATTTTGGTATTTAAGGGAATGTGCTTCAAAATTTCTGGAAGAAAATAATGAGTCTGCCCTACTCTAGAATGCATCTATGGGATTTAGCTATTACATTTTCCTACCGATATTATGGGACATCTAAATAATTTAAATTTAAGATTATATACAGGGAAATATTTGATTTTTACCCTAGTTCGTCATATATCTTTTTGTGTGAATAAACTTTTGCTTTTTTTGTCTTTATTTTGGAGAAAAAGATTAACACATTCCATATTATTGCAGGAACTATTTACGAAAGTTAATAATGCTCTGAGCTATGATATGTTTAAAAATTTACTATCCATTTCACAGGATTAATTCAGCACTATGTTTGGTGATTTTCAAGATGATTAAAAGAAAAGAAAATATTCATCTCTTTTCACAAATCCCTTTTTAATTCCTCTGCAAGATGTTAATTGTTACCTCTACCTGATATCTAAATCGAAATAATTGATCTGCAGTACCATACTACACTGAAATGCAAATACGATGAACTTATCTCAACTGCAAGTGATCCGAATTATATTGAATTTTGAAAGTTTGTACCAACAAGCAATTTTCCAAAATTACACAATTTTGCTGTCAGATGTTGTTGAAGATTTGGATCAACATATGTTTGTGAACAAGTATTTTCTATAATGAGCATAATAAAATCAAAATATCACTCAAAATTAACTGACATGCGTCTAAAATAATGAAATTCAATTCCTACTATTAGTTTACATATTCTCCCTATATACATTTATATATTTTGTTTAAATTTTCAATCGTTAATAAAATACTTTTTATTCATCCGTTTAAGTTCAAATACATTTTTTTAAAACTTGCAGTGGATGACTCTTGATGTTAATACAGTTTTTTCAAATATTAATTCATTAATACGTTATTTCTGATGGCGTTAGAACTAGCTGCAACAGATGGTCCCAGGAAGTTTTTCTAACGAATTTTTTCTTGGCTTCAAATGTTTATTTTTTTATTCATCCACTCAAGTTCAAGTGCATCTTTTAAAACTTGAAGTGGATGATACTTGATGTAAAAAGTTTTGTTAAATATTAATTCATTAATTTAAATTAACTAAAATAATATTTTTCTTTGTTAACTGAAGCAGCAATTGACTTAATTTTTTTTCTTCTAAATTTCTTGTCTTTTCTAAATTTTTTTAAGAACTAATCGTAGTATAGATAATTTGGTAAAACAACTGCTAATTCAAAATCCTCATTAAGCTGTACTGACTGTTTAGTAACTATTTGGAATTAAAAGTTTCGAGTTACTCATTTCTATTTTATTCCTAACCTAATTGATTGAACTTATAAAAAGTTTATTAGCAATAAAACCTAATAGTTTGTACTTTTGTCTTATTTATTATATTATTTTTAAGTTTTCACTTCTTAGACTTGTATAAAAAAATATTATATTTGTGCAAAAATCCCATAATAAGCCTATAAGTAACCTTTTCCCGCCTTTTCCATATATTTTTTTGTAGGAAAAGTTTAAAGTGGCTCGAATAATAATTTTTTTATCAAATAGTGGCACTCTTCTGAAAAAGGTTGTCCACCCCTGTTCCACATCTTTTCCAAAATGGCCGCTTACTGAGTCGGGAGTAACTAACTAAATTTATTTCTACCACTGCTTCAGCAATCCCTTGGCACAGTTCGGTTACGTTTTCAATTGGTTTAAAATAAACTTGTACTTTTATGCCAGCCCTTGTAAAAAACTCAATGGTGCTTAAATATGGCGAATGAGCTGGACATGAAATTGAACCCTGATCCATCTTCCGGGATATTCCATGCCCAAATTCTAACGAACATGATGAGCATAGTAGCTGGGTAACCTTGTTGGAAATATTTGTCCTCGTACATTATGGGTGTCAAACTCAAAGAGTAACTAGAGCCGAACAAATAAGGTTTAACTAGGTGGACCTTAAGAAAAATCCATATTCAAAGAAACGTAGGTTTATTTATTTTGAACAAAACATTATAATAAATTTATGTAAAAGAAAGACGAAAATTTAATGTTTACGTCTTGACACTTGACATTCTTCTCTGCTACTATCTTTCCAATTTTGGAAGAAATTTTACTTTATTTCATTACACATTATTGTGTGCCGATATATTGGCTGGGCTGCAAAAATGTTCGTTGGGGGCCGCGAGTTTGACACCCCTGCTGTAGAAGTTGAGTGGCACATCTTCCAGCAGGTCTGAAAAATTGTTTCGAAGAATACTCAGGCAATTGTTTCCATTTAAAGTTTAGAGTGACTCTATGTAATATTTTTCGTTTTATGAAGCGTCAAAGTTAGGTGACATTTTCTCAAATCAACTCAAGCAATATTAATTATTTTAACTAAACCGGCAAAGGGTTTTGCTCGACTTGCGACTGTGACTAATAGTCCACAGCTATGTAATATTACCTTCGTGGAAACATCACTGTGAAATTAGAGAATTTGTGGTCTCAGTACCTAATGAGGTAAGAGAGGATATCGACAGAGGGGAGGGGTTTTTAAAACAAAGATCTGCAGAGAAGAAAAAACTCTGATTGTTAAGGACAGAAGAGAACAAACGTTGTACCATTTTGGAATCTTAACTAAATCAGCAATCTTTTGAGAAATTTGATTGGGGTTGTGTACTATTTTTCTTTTGACAGAGAGTCTAAGTTTGGGGACATTATTTTCTCAAATCCCGAATCACACAAATTACGTTAATTTTAACTAAACCAGCAAATTTTTCTGTTCGACTTGTGACTGCGATTAATAGTACAGCTATGTATGACGATGTTAGTGAAACAAGTAATATAAATTTTTTTTTTAAAGTGTCATTTCCTACTTTGACTGGATGAATAGAAAGTATTTTATTAACGATTGAAAATTTGAATTATATATATATATATATATATATATATATATATATATATATATATATATATATATATATATATACAGTCAGGTCTCTTTTTATGCGGATTGTTTTTATGCGATTTTGAAGTTGTGCGGTTTGTATCTCAAACATTTGCGGTTTGTATTCCAAACATTTCTAGATTTTTATTATTATTATTTTTTATACTGAGACGAAGATCGTAGTATTCCGAGAATTTCCGTATCTTTTTGGTGCTTACGTCTGCGGCTCGGCTGCGACAGTCTTAGATTTGCATTCGTTATTTCAGTAGTATACCGATACGATATCATTATTTCGAAATTATATTTTCTCTTAGCGGTGCCTCGTTCATTTTTATAAAAGTTTCACTTTAATAAGAGGCGAATTTAAGTTGCAATATAATAAGCAGCAAATGATGATTTCTGGATTTAAAGTGAGTGTCGTAAAGTTTTATTTTTCATTAGAAAATCGTAAGTGTAATTTTTTTTAAATTTCTTTTCTAAGACTTTTTTTGGCCCAATGGAGAAAAAAAACATCAAAGACAGTCAATTTCGTTGGGAACGAGAATTGCAATTTTAGATCGCTTAGGAAAAGGAGAAGGATCTACGGCTATTGGAAAACATTTTAATTTAGGCGAATCTACTGTCAGAGCAATTAAAAAGAATGAAGCTGCAATAAGAAAATCGGTCATTTTTGGTACAAAATTAAGCACCAAATTTGCATCGTACACAAGGGATGTATTATTAGAAAGAACGGAAAGAGCCATCGCAATTTGGATTGAGGAACAAGTTCAAAGAAGGATTCCTGCAAGTGGTTATTTAATCCAAGAAAAAGCTCTTCAGTTTTATAAGTCAATGAAACAGTCAGAACCATCAACTTCCACTTCCCAAGCTGGAAAAGAATTTTCAGCTAGCAGAGGATGGCTAACCGGGTTCTTAAAAAGAAATTCACTTCATAATATTAAGATAATAGGGGAGAGTGCGACAGCAGAAGGAGCAGCAAAAATATTTCCAGAGGAGCTAGCGAAAATTATTGAAGATGGGGACTATTCTGCCGATCAAGTATTTAACGCTGATAAAACAGGACTTTATTGGAAAAAATTGCCTAACCGTACTTACATCGCAAAGGATGAAAAAACTGCAAGTGGACATAAAGCAAGTAAAGATCGAGTCACTTTATTACTTTGTAGCAATGCATCAGGAGATCGGATGTTAAAACCTATCTTAATAAATAAATCTCTTAGACCACGCGCCCTTAAAGGTAAAGATTTAAAACAACTATCCATGCATTGGATGGCTAACCCGAAAGCCTGAATGACAGCAGCTATTTTTACAAAATGGTTCAATAATTGTTTCGTACCAGAAGTGGAAGCCTGTATGAAGGAAAAATCTCTCGATTTTGAAGTTTTATTAATTGTTGACAATGCAGCAAGTCATCCACAATTAGAACATCCAAATGTTCAACTATTATTTCTTCCGCCCAATACAACAAGCCTTATTCAGCCATTAGATCAAGGCATAATTGCAACTTTTAAAAAATATTATATTAAGACAACGTACAAATTCATCTTGAATAAACTAGAAAATGAGACCTTAACAGTAAAAGATGCGTGGAAACAATTTTCTATTTTTGATTGTTTAATTCATGTTGCATCTGCTTCCACTCAAATAAAACCTAGAACTTTAAATGCCTGTTGGAAAACGATTTGGCCAGCATGTGTGACAGACAATACAACCACTCAAACATCGACACTATCAGATGAAATAATTAATTTGGCACATGAAATTGGAGGAGATGGTTTTAATACCTTCACTACGATGATATAGATGAATTGCTTGTGGATGATGCAATTAAGTGACAATGATATTATTGATTTAACTTTAGATCTAACTGTAGACGGCGTTGTAGGTCTAGAAGGTGATAATGATGAGGAAGAAAAATCAACTCCCCTCACTGGAAAATTAATTCAAGAAGCTCTTCAACTTTGCAGTAAATTAGAAAATCATTTTCTTATTAATGACCCCAATTCTGAACGAGCCTCTAAATTACAACGTGAGCTGCAGAACTGCATGTCTGGATATCGTGAACTATATAAAAAAATAAAAGAATCCTCATCGCAAAGTTTAATTACTGATTACATTGTCAGAAAAGGAAGAGCTACACTGAACGAGAATGAAGTTTGTGAAAATCCGTGGCCTTTACCGCAAATATCTATTGCCGAGACAGTCTCTTCTGATGATGAAGGTGATTTGGAACCACTTCGCAAACGGTGCAAACCATTATCAGATAGCGATAATGATTAAAAATGTAAAACTATGTGCATTACTTTTCCATAAAATAAAGTGAATTAAGGTTTGAATACAAGTTTTTTTTTAGCTTTTGTATGAATTTCTTTCAGACATTCGAAGTAATTTATCATGCAGCCTATTTCTTTTCATTTCTGCAATTTTTTATGCGGTTTTAAGTTAATTTTAACTAGTTGTTTTGGTTTTATGCGATTTTAGAAAACTAAGGAACGTATCCCTACTTTTTCCTGGGGGCTGCGGTAGCCCAGTGGTTAAGGTATCCAACCATGGCAGGCATGTCATGAGTTCGATCCCAGTACCACTAAAGACCCGCCGTGTAGGGCAGCGATGCACGTTAAATCTGTCGAGAGCTGAAACGTCCTCCCGTTGGTGTGGTGTGGTAGTTAGGAGAGGGGGGTGCCAGCTCAGGTGTCGTCCACGTCACTTGACCATGGTTCAAAATTACGTGGTCCGTCGCCAAAAGCCCTCGTGTAGCTGAACAGTGCGACGTTAATATTAACTCACTCACCCTACTTTTTCCATTCAAGTACTGTCTTTTTTAACGCGATTTTTTTATATGCGTTTTTCGGTAGAACGTATCTACCGCATAAAATGAGACCTGACTGTATATATACATATATATATATATATATATATATATATATATATATATATATATATATATATATATATATATATATATATATATATATATAGGGAGAGAGCTAACTGTAGGATTTGAAAAAAGAGCATGATTTGTCTGATTGTTGTAAAAATGCAAACCCGGTTTGGTTAGTTTGGCTAAAAAAAGGTTTTCGATGCCAACTTTTGTATTTGTTTTAACAGTTACATTGTTACAACAATAGAGACGAATCTAAGATGGCGCCAGGAACAAGTAAGTTGGTAAAAATGAAACCAACATGGCTGTATCTGTAATTCTTTAAATAATTAGTTTCAGTCAAAAATTTTATTTAATTATAATTAAATTATCGTGTTTTTACCCAAAACAATAGTGTATAGAAAATTTCACCTCAAATGAGCGCTTTAAAATGTGAGAAAAAAACCCCTTTCAAGTTTTGACACAAGTCGCCAAAATGGTCGCTAAGTCACCAAAAATGATGCCAACGTGGCTGTATTTGTAGTTCTTTAAATAGTTTTAATCAATTAATTTTTATTAATTAAAATGAAATAATTGTATTGTTATCCAAAATAATTATGTATATAAAATTTCAGCGCGATTGAGCGCTTTAAAATGTATTTTATTAATGATTGAAAATTCCACCAAGATAAATAAATATATAGAGAATGTAAGCTAGTACAGAGTGTTTTTTTTCCAGGTATAGAAGTTTAAGTTGGCATTACTTTCCAAGATGACGACCGATTTAACAGCTGTCAAGTGATTTATTCTCAGTTTGGTTTGGCAATTCATCATGAATAGACTCACGCCTGAACAAAGCTTTCAAATTGTGCATTTTTATTTCGAAAATAATGGTCAATTTTCATAAGCGAATTTTGTTTAGTGATGAAATGCACTTCTGGTTGAATGGCTACGTCAACAAACAAAACTACCGCATTTGGAGTGAAGCTAATCCACAAGTGTATGTCGAAACACCGTTACATCCAGAAAAACTGACTGTTTGGTGCGCTTTATGGGCTGGTGGAATCATTGGTCCATACTTCTTCAAAAACGATGAAGGCCACAATGTTACAGTCAATGGTGATCGGTATAGAGCCATGATTACTAACTTTTTCATTCCTGAATTGAACAATCATGATGTCCACGAGCTGTGGTTCCAACAAGACGGCGCAATATGTCACACAGCTCGTGCCGCAATCGATTTATTGAAAGACACGTTTGGTGACCGCCTAATTTCACGTTTTGGACCTGTGAATTGGCCTCCAAGATCTTGTGATTTAACACCGCTAGACTATTTTCTGTGAGGCTATGTACAGTCATTGGTCTATGCGGATAAGTCACAAACGCTTGACCATTTGGAAGACAACATTCGCCGTCTTATTGCCGATATACGGCCACAAATGTTGAAAAAGTCATCGAAAATTGGACGTCGAGATTGGACTACATCCAAGCCAGCCGTGGCAGTCATATGCCAGAAATCATATTTAAAATGTAATGCCACAAAAGTATCTTTCGAATAAAAAAAAATCATGTCAATCGAATAATACATCGTTGTTTTATTGCAATTTAAAGTTCTATACCTCTCAAAAAAACACCCTATAGTAGGAATTGAAAAATCCTCGCAAAATTGTACAATTTGGCGTCATAGTAGCTAATGATGTGACGAAAGGTGTCAGTTTTCCACGTTTTTGAAAATGTGCTCGTTCTCACTAAAACCAAATGCAGGGGAATTTCTTTTATACTTTTTCAGAACAGATATGACCCAATTTTTTCACCTCGTGCCCGCGCAACGTTGAGTTTCTCTCGATACTCAATATATAAATCATTGATAATATGTTAACCTAGCTGGTATACCCGTTCTTCGCACGAGTGAATTAAAAAGTTAAATAATACATATTGAAGAATGAAGAAGTTTTTAATAAGTCAATTTTTTACGTGAATTGCAAATTAAACAAAAATTTATTTTTGCCTATCTCAGCTGCAAAGAACCGTATTTGTTAAATTTTAAGTCTGTAGAGATCAAATAGATATTAACAAATTATAGTTCGAAAAAAAACCCCTTAAAAACACGCTTTTATAGTGAATCGAACAAAAAAAAAAAAAAAAATCAATTCTTAACATAAGAATAAAATGACTAACGAGAAAATTAATATCCTTGGGATAAAAGCGTGGGGGCTTTATATTAATTGTTATAATTTCTTACTAGTTCTATTCCGAAATGTTGAGTAAGTGTAAAAATGTAGTACAAAGCAGCCCCACGCTTTTATCCCAATGACATTAATTTTCTCGTTAGTCATTTTATTCTTATATTAAGAATTTTTTTTTTACTTTTTTGTTCGATTCACTATAAAAGCGTGTTTTTGAGTTTTTTTTTCCAAACTATAATTTATTTTTCATTTTTTTAGTTCGATTTACAATAAAAGCCTGTTTTTTTAATTTTTAAAACTACAATTTATTCTTTGTTGAATTCATCTTTGAGTTTGATATTTGGGGCCAGAATTATGTGGCTGCTGGAATTAGCCTTACTCTTCAATGGATATTAATTAACGGATCTGAAGGGTACTTATTTTCTCCGTTAACGGGGCCTCGGATAAGTCCCATATCGTTATATTTCAAAGATTCCATCTCTATAGATACGTGTCTAACTAATAAAAGTGTGTGAAGAAGAAATATTGAATGTCAATCATATTATCAACTTTTGAACGCATTTCTATAATGCTAATTTGTATCATCACTTCAAAACATATTGCTTTATCAAAATAAAAAAAAATATTTAGTAGTTAGAACATAAATTTATCATCTTTTAAATGTATTTCTATAATGTTAATTCGTATCATCACTTCTAAACGTATAGCTTTATAAAAATGAAAAAATATTTAGCAGTTAGATCATAAATTATTTTTATTCACGCGCACGAGTCTTTTTTTTTCATTTCCATTTTCAGAAAAACTACGCACCCACCCACCCTACCTTTTTTCACACAAAGAATACTATTTTTTTTCTTGTTAACCAGAAGCCTATTTTGCGGTTTTAGGGTTGCACCTTAATCTTTTAGTTGTTATATCTGGAATTAGTCGCCAAATCTAGAAATGGTATATGGAATTAGTCGCCAAATCTGAAAATGGTTCATGCAATTAGTCGCCAAATATAGACACGATATAATGAATTAGTCGCCAAATATCGTAAATTCTTAAAATCCTTAATTATTAAAGTCCTGATCATGACAATGAAACAAAATTATGAAATTGTTGTATTGTCATGAGTCCTTGACAAGTGTGCGAAATTTCGAATTAATCTGACATTTTAAAGTGGGTAAAAATCGAGTTCAAAGATTCCATTACATATAAGTGAAACTTATACAAACGTATTAAAAAGGATTTTTTTTTTTATAATGCCCCGTAACTCTCTTGTGGATCGATTTTTGAAAATACATTCCTAAGCTGATCTCTGCTCAGCAAAAGTAACACTTCGTTACAAATTTTGTTCAATGAACCCTTAAAATAGTAAACCCTTATATCTGGATGTATAATATGTTAATATGACTTTCCGTTGTATTTACTTTATGTTAAATTTGTAATGTTTGCTAGTAACACTGTTCCTTACATTATAATGGCGGTTCAATGAAAACATAGTGAAATATTGGCAATAGAGCCAAGTTGACATAATTTTTGGCGACCATGTTGCCAACTTGGCGACTGATTGAACGGTGCAAAAGTTGATATGCTATAGCACCACCTGGAGGGAAGCTGCAACAAAGAGAATAGCACAAAAACCTTTTCCACAAAAAAAATACATGTACATGCCAATTTTTATAGTGATCGGTTGAACAGTGTTGGAGTGAAGTGAAGATCATACATGAGTCGCTTGGAAGCCAGTGCAGTTAAGGCAATTTTTTGATGTTTTCTAATTTTTGTAAATTTTGATAAAATTAATAATATTCTTAGAGTTATTAAAGGATTTACTCGTTGCCTCCTTTTTTCTATGACCTTGAAAAAAAGGAAGCAGAAATATATCAAAAAATTAAAAACTGCATTGGTTGCTGAGCGACTCATATGGACAAGTTCTAGTTAGTAAACACCAACATTGAGTGCAGTCCACCGGAACTTCCGGTATGATGTTAATCTATGGTAAAACATCGAAATTCAACTCAGTTTTTCAAAGTTCTAATGCAAGTTTTTGAAGCTTTTTTTAACTATATGGAAAAAAAATGATCTGTAGATTTCATATTTCGGATTTTATATCATTTATTTCAGTATCTTTTCTAAAATACCTTGTTAAATTTTTGGCTCACTTAGAGCAAGGTTGATATAATCGCTTGCTTATCGCTTTTTTTGGCGACTAATGAAATGTTTAACAAGTGTAATGTGTTATAAGTAAATAGTATTAGCTTGCGTGTGCCATATTGGATTTGTTTATTGTTGTTTATTTGCGTTATCATATAAAATTTATTATAATAATTGTACTAATATTTTTGTGAATTTTTTTTGTTCCTTTCTTGGTCATCAAAAGAAAAGTAATGACAAATACTTTGGAAATTTTTTAAATATTTGTGTTTGGTAAATTTTATATTCATTAAGATACTGCATGTACTTGCCGGCAAGTGTTTCTATATATCACATTTTTTATAGTTATTCGATTAAATTTCTTCCCTATTTATTTGAAGAAAAGTAATTATAAATATATGAAAAATACTTTTTATTATTTATATTTTTTTAATTGATCGACCACATTAAATCTTAATTCCTTCATGTCTAGTGTTTGAAATTTTCTTATTATTTCTGTTTTGTTTAATTGTATGTCAATATAAAGATTAATTATTCTAAATAAAGATTAACTATAATCTTTAGTTAGCATAATTAAATTAGCTCAAAATAAACTGATAAATACCTAATACCAGCTAATTTTGTTAGCATCTTTGATAATTAACTGTAATATAGATGACTTGGTAAAAAAAAACTACAATTTAAAAACTGCATTAAAAAAGTACTGATGGTTTAATAAATATCTTGAATTAAATATTTCAAGCTAATCATTTTTATTTTATACCTAACCTAACTGATTGTATGAACCTGTAAAAAAATTATTAACAATAAAACTTAAGTTTGTAATTTTGTCTTATTTATTACATTATTTTTAAATTTCCACTATTAAGATTAGCATAAAAAAAGGCACGATTTGAGTAAACAGTCATATTAATCCTTAAGTAACATTTTTTCACCTTTTCATGTTCTTTTGTTAATTGGAAGTGGTATGCATAATTCTTTTTATCAGGTAGTGACACTCTTCCCAAAAAAGTTGGCCACCCCTGACTTAGGCTTGGTTAAAATTATCCTTTCATTTAACAAATCATATTAATAATAAAACGAAGTGCACAACATATTACATTCAATTTTTATCACAACACAGATTAAAGGTTAAAATTTAATTATTCTCACAAAACTAATGTGCCTGGATAGTTTTGATTTCGACGCTACGTAATTATACTTAGATACACAAAAAACAATGATTTAATACAACAAATATTTGTGCATAACAACAAAAATAGGTTATTTTTTGAATTTATATATTTAAAAAATACAAAAATATGTGATTGTGCAAATAATATAAATAAAATCAGTTGAAAACTACTTCATATTATTGTTATGAAAACGGTCGCCAAAATTATGGCCAAGGTTACCATAAACAAGACTCGAGCAATGTTTGTATCAAAATGCAAAAGATTTTTTCGATAAAATGCAACAAAATTAGAGTAGAATCATTTCAATACTAACCTGTAATGAAATGCTTGTTACAAAGCGCAGATTTAGGATTTGCTTTCTAATTTTTTCTTTTCAATGCAGCCTCCCATTGCAGCCTTCTAGATGGATTTGTTGGAAAGCGGTACATTTTAACAGTCGAAAGCAAATTTGTACCGCTTCTCTTACTGCATCCAACTGCAGAACAGATAGTTCCCAGTTTGCTCTTTCTTGGGCTGCTCATTTTTAGTTGATAATTTTTTTTTTGCGAAATTTAAGACAAATTAAAACAGCTACCACCTACAAACGCATACAAAACAATGCTATTTTGCTGAAACCGGAAAACAAAAGGGGTTTCAATGACATCAGCGCTCCCATAGTTAGCTTTACGGTAGAACTTGTCCATACAAACATTCATTTTTATGTACCGTAAAATCTGGCGTATAATGTGCACTTCGAACACAGAAAATAAGACCGAAATTTACGGGTGCGCGTTATACGCCGGGTATAAAGATGAGAGCTTTAAAAATAAAAATGAGAGCATAGAAGAAAACTGAGACTTCTACACATATCGAAATACTGTTTATTTGAAAGAAATGACATTTCGTAAGAACTTAAATAAATACAAAAAATAAATAAAAAAGGAGTACAATAATTTTCAAAAGGGAGCCTGGGATAATACATCCAATAAATGACGACTTCAAAACATAAGAGCATTGCGCACGTATATTTTAGGTTTCTTCGTAAAAAAGGAGGTGCGCGTTATACGGCGAAGCGCATTATACCTCGGATTTTACTGTATATAGATAAGGTAGCTAAGAAAAAAAAAATTATGCCTATGAAATAGCTTTCCTCGGGTCAAAATAAAAATTTCTCCTCAATTAGTTTTAAGCACTCAGCTAAATTGCGGGTTAATACATAAAACACTAAGAAATAGCACCAACAATAAACGACTATACATATACGAAATATTAGTTCGAAATCCCAATTGCCAAATTCTGAGAATGAAATGTTCATTTCTATTAAGTTCTGTCATTTTATTCTACTTTACGTAGATATCTCAATAATGTAATCTGGTCTTCAGGTATATTTTCCTTGCGAATAACCAGGATGAATTCGACTAAGCCATTTTATTCTTAATTTTATACCGAGCATTTTCTCGCTTCCACGAGTTTTCCTTCGAAACTCCCCATCGATTTACGAAATGCTAGAAAACTATAATTCCAGTATACAGGGAGGAGAAATCCTGGATAATTTAAAGAAAACACACACCTTTCCAAAGCAAAAACGGTATTTTTTTCCCCCCTTGGCGATTGGATTTTCTAGTATAAAGGTAATCGCTGGAAGTTTTGAAACGGCTTACGCATGGAATGCTCTCTTTATAGATATTTTATATCCGATTTCCTTTTTTTTTTTGTATTTTTCCTCCTTACTTATAGGATTTCAGTTAGAACGTTTGTTGTTCGGTTCCAGTTTCACACACACACACACAAAAGACGCAAATCAATCGCGGTGAAGTCAGCGAATTTGATCATAAAGTATTCGTGCGAAACGACACAAGTATTTTAGTGCGTGAAGAAAATCCTTCTAGATTTATGTTTTGGATAAGAAATGTGACAAGAATTGTGGAAAAGGTGTGATGTGGATTTATCTCTGACTTGGAAGAAAACTTTCCGTTTCGGAAGTGATTTTCTGTAATGTATTATTTGTTTCTTGACTTTTATTACTATTTTGTTTCCACCTCCTCTGAAATAAGCACCTTGAGGCAGTTGATATTTCCTTCTTTTGTTGACAGCAGACGTTAACAATAAGTTACAATAGTCGCAATTACTTGTATGGTCTTGATGCAATGAGTGGAAAGAAATAACACATCTATTCTTTCCTTAATCTTTCTAAAAATTTCGTTAAACTTTTCAGCTTTTTCATTTCTACTATTAGAGCTCACACACACTCTCTCTCTATATATTTTATTTACTTGTCTTGATAGAATTTTCAATCGTTAATAAAATACATTTCAAAGTGCTCAATTGAGCTGAAATTTTATATACATGATTATTTTGGATGACAATATAATAATTTAATTATAATTAATAAAAATTAATTGATTAAAGCTAATTATTCAAAGAATTACAAATACAGCCGCGTTGGCGACTTAGCGACCATTTTGGCGACCTTGTTTTGTTTAATTTTTAAACTCTTTTGGCTGAAATTTTCTCCTAATTTTGTTAATGAATAAAAGTTATCTTATTACTGTTTTTGATCTATTATTGTAAACTTATCTCAAATGAAGTATTTGAATAAAGAACAAAATGAAGATCCACATACAATTTTTTCGCATTTAGCTGTCCTTGGCATGAGTATTTATTTGAATCATCAACCTGCCGGTCTATAGCTATGTCGTGCATGCGTTATACGACTGGGACGAAAGTGAATCCCTATTACAGTGAATCGTTAAGGGCTTTAATTCCTGCCTTTTGTTGTGGCTTGCCGAAGTAGGGAGATCGCTGCATACCCTCTTCCCAGAGATGAAAGTTATCTTTTATACTATTGATGATCTTTCTGAGAAATAAATAGAGAAGATTATGTTTTTTAGCTTTGTTGAAATAGAGGGTCAGGTTGATACGTGTGCCTATGCCGTTTGAATCATTAGTCCTGATTTATTTGGAATATCATAGTGGTAGACTCTCCATGATAATGTACAATCATCTAGTAGGGTTAAACTGTGCTGCAATCTAGTGTTCAATTCCTGGGTCACCATTTCGGTGTTAAGGTGTTGAATGAAGGTGGATCCCCCTTTGGTTGTTGTTTTGGCGGCAGATTGACTTGAATTGGCCCCTTTTGGCAAGAAGTGTACACTTTAAGATGACTGAGGTGAAAGAAATCCCTATTTGGGCCAGTTGTCAAGCGATTTTATTCCTGTCTTTTGTTGTTTGCGACTTTTGGGAGAAGCCTCTGCGAGTTATTCATTTTTTCAAATTATTAGATCTGTTCTGTGTAGAAATTTTTTATAATTTAATACATTTTAGAGATTGTTACTGATTAACAATTGGCTTTAAATAATAAAATATTTACAACTGTTTTATTCCTAAGTATTAATCTAACAGTACCTCGTAATGAATATATGAAAACAAATATGTGGGGCAGTATTTTAATAATATTAATTGAGCTTGAGGATCATATGAACTTGGATTATTTTGCAAATTACTCACATAAACAAGTATTGAATATCTTAAAGAATGATTCGAATAGTAATATAATGTTATTTCCAAAATAATGTGTTTCAATCCTCGAAATGTACCTTAAAATCGAGGTAAAATTTTGGAGAATCAACTTGTAATATATAATTTTTGTGAAGTATTACTTTTACACAATATGTTCTTGCCTAAATTGGTCATATTTCAAAACATTTAATAACTATTTAAACATTAATTCGAAATGTAATTTATGAGTACAATTCCTTTGAAAAAACTGTTGTACTTTAATTTATCAAAACGTGGTTGTTAGGCTGAAAAAGTAAACAGTTTTCAATTGAAAAAGAAAGGAAATCATAGTATAGAAATCATTATTTAGAACATTTTTTCAGAACATAAAACTAGGTTTTCTCAATCTGATAATTATATTAAAAAAGAAGGCTCTTCTATTCATGCAACAAATTATAAATGTGCCATTTTTAATATTTTTATTTTAAACTACATTAATTTTTATCCAACGCTTGCAATTATAGTAATGTTGACTACACTGACAAAAGAAATTTATGTTTAGAGATATACCATGAAGTTTTATACGAAAATCTCTTAATATTATGCAAGGTTAATTTTTGCTAGGATCGAGTTCTGTTCTAGTTACCTACCAATATAATATTCAAAAAATGATGACGATCAGACAATTTTACTTATATTTATTGTTGAATTAATTTTAATTCCTTTTAACTGAACGCACGAAGTAGACATTCATTTATATTATTCCTTTCAAGTTGAAAAGTGCAAACATGTTTGATGAAAGAAGATAAAAATTGAATTTTGTTTGGTGGTTGTGGACTATTGCCGTCACGAGAGGACACTAGAAGGGTAGATGAGCCAACAGAGCACCGAACGAAGAAGTGAAGAAAAACGAAAAAGAGAAGAGACATGAAATTAAGAAAGCTGTCGCACGAAAAGATAGCATTCTGACTTGATCCGTCTTGGAGTGAGGTAGCTCTGTAAACAACTCCGCTATTCAAACTGTGTCCGCGACCATGCAGGAATTAAATTCTATTTACTACACTGATGGCCACACAAAATGCAACACCAAGAAGAACCTGAGATATTATTGCGAAACTTATTTGACACATAACATGTTGTACAAAGATCAAACTATTTTAATTGCAGCCTCTTGTGACGTGTGGATGATAACAATATCAGTAGTTAGTATAGCCGCCATTAAAGACTATAACAGCTGCCATACGCCTCGGCATAGAATCAAAGAGGCTTTGGATGTATCCTTGGGATACAGCAGTCCATGTGGCTTCCACATATTACCAAAGTTGATCTGGTGTAGCATCGGGTGGTGTATCCCGGTCCAGTCCTTGTGCAAGCATGGACCACACGTTTCTGATTGGAGAGATCGGGAGAACAAGCAGGCCAAGAAAGCAATTCAATATTAGGGGTATAAAAGAACTATAGAACATTGGGTACCATGTGTGGTCGCGTATTATCCTGTTGGAATAAAACTGATGGCAAGTGCTGAATGTTTGGGAGGACCTCGGGCTCCGACACCTCAGAGAAGTAGCGCTGAGATGTACGCCGGCAATGCGTACTAGAAGGATGCGGCTGTGAAATCCAATATCACCTCAAACCGTGATCTCGGGTGCAGGACCAGTGTGGTGATGCATAACGCAACAGTTTAGCAGCCTCTCATCACGGTGTCTCCAAACTCGAATCCGACGATCGTGATGTTGCAGGTATATTCGGGATATGTCACTAAACACAATGTCGTTTCATTCTGTTGTCCATTTCCACCGTTCTTCGCACCATTGGCGGCGCAAACGCCTGTGGTTTCCAGCCAAAGGTAAACGAATCTTGTGGACATTCCACTGCCCTGAAAATGGCGTCGAATGGTAGGAGCAGACACCGAATGATGCGTAACAGACTGAATCTGTTGTGTTATGGTTGGTGACGTGGCTAAGTTATCCATCACTGCCATGCGCACAATCCACCTGTCATCACGGACATTGGTACAACGAGGTAAGTGCGATCGGCTCCATTGGTCCGTCATTTCCTCCTGCCTCCAGCGGTGACCGATCCGCATCACAGTTACTTTGTTTCGTCCAACACGTTCATCGATTTCTTTGAAGGATAATCCGCAATTCCTATAGGCTACTATTCTTGGTTTAATTCAGAAACTTGGTCAAAAGACGCTCGATAACTTTCAAGTGTCATTGGTAAAGAGGCATAAAAAAAGACGCTCGAAAAAAACAATTGCCGTATTTAAAATTGTCCCAATCTTTTCTTCCCTTATATAGCTATTGCAGGTGGCATTTTGGTGGCCCGTGATGTGCATCTGCGCTACAATGCTAATGATTTGCATATTTCATCGCCGCCAATGCATGCTGTAAATTTCACATTGTTTGAATGCTTCCTTCAAGTTGTTGTATTTTCAGTGGCCAGCAGTGTGTTTAAATTAAAAAATTTTTTAGCATGAGTTCCAATTTAGATTGTAAACAAATTAACGTGGCTGAATCAAGCAATCGTTATTTACAAAACACGTGGTATGCTAAATTTGTTTAATTTCAATGGGAATCTCTAGTTAAACCCCGGATGTTTATTCAGAACTTAATCAAAATAATATGTAAAGACTTACGTATGTTATAAAATGTTTATAAGAAAGTAATATAATTTTGCCATCAAAATACATCACCCAAGAGGCAACTACTATAACTAAAATAGTGCACAAGTAAAGCAAAATACACGATTACACTATAGCAGCACTAATTATACGTTTAATGACATGACATCCCAGAATAAATCCTCTTGGGACCTTTATTGAATAATCGAAACTAATCTGGATGGATATTTGAGATTCTAAATCCCTCTTGAAAGAGATTCAGTAAAGCTCGGTTTAAGTAGCAAATTAAACAGGAAACATTGGGTTCGTTACATATATATTATTGGCATAATTCCAGTGAATCTATTTAATTTCCCTACACAATGGAGGTGAATTCATGCGAAAGATGAGAGCAGTATTGATTGTTTCTGTGAGTTATTTGACTCCACTGTAATTACTGTGCTTCCTACAAATTTCTCATACATATTTAAGCTTTCTGAGAAAAGCTAGTTATTAAATAAAACCGATATTAATAAATTAGGAGATCGACGTAATACAAAAGCTGCAGTGTTACTTAGAATTATTCGTTACTAATATATTACAGAAGTGTTGTAAAAAGACAATGAAAGAAAATTTAAGAGTTTACAAATCATAACAGAAAAATTTGAATGCATTTTATATGCAAAGAACTTTGAATAGCTTGCACAAAAAGCTTTATTCTGAAGTATTGTAATGGTTTGAGTGCATAGAATGATAGGAAAGGATAAAATGGTTTTTCAAAACATAAGTTAGTGTTTTTTTGTTACACGTGTAAACAGAAAATCTGAGTTTAAATTATGTAAATGTTTTGTTTGGAAAACATATACACAAATCTACTAGTTTTGAATCATAAAAATTCTATTAATAAAAACTCCTTATATAGATATATTAAGTAACCCTCCTAATTTTATCTTTATTTGTGAACATTCTTTTCTATCTTGAAAATGCGTCCTTCTAAATATTCTTTGCTTACGTATTCAGTTGAGCATATTTCATTCATCATTATTTATTCTTATTTGTTTCATTGTGGTTCTTACACTCTTTACGGAACATTTTCCTTTAAAAATACAGAGAATTTTACTACTAAATACAATTCCTGAAAGCTTCTTCCCTCATTCAATAAAATTAAATTTTTAATGTGTATTTGAATTAAATATTGATTCAAAGTTTTATAATATTGCTAAGGAAATTTCGGACTCGGTTTGCTTCTCTGTCGAAAAAGATATTGTAACAGAGAGATTGTTTGAGAACCAAGGTAGATAATTCTCCAATTTTGTAAATAGAAGTGACTTAGGAGATCAGTTTAGTCACCAAATGTCACCAAGTGGCTAAATTTGGCGACAAAAATAAATGAATTTTGAAGAAAGCCCTAAGACAGTGAGTGTTTCATAAACTGACGGGCGCGCCCCTCTAAGGGGGCTCGAGATTATTTTCTAAGAAATTAATAATTTACTGAAAGGAAACAAAACAAGATACATCAGTTCCGGTTCTGCCTCCACGTAGAGAGGTCGTGTTTCTCGAGCTTTTCGGCACCAGAAATTCAGTTTTTCTCCTTGCCGCAGCCTTCGCTTCCGTCTTTGCCGTTCATCAACCAGCGAGTAGGCTCTTTCTCCTTTAGCAGGCATTTTGGTATTTTTTTTCTCCTTTTGGTGGTGTTTTGCTTTTCCGCTTGTACATATAACTATCATGTTCAATTTACGTTTTAATAATTTCCATCGTTTTTCGTTTTATTTATAACGCCCATAATTTCCATCATGTCTAAAGATACTTTTGAAAAAGACATGGGCTCCAAGATTAAGAAAAACAAAGAAAGTAAAGACAAGGATGAAGGCATTATTACTAGCCTTCTTCAGTCCTTCCCGGGAGCTGCAGGAACTGATGAATACCTTAAAATGGAGGCTACTCTTTCAGCTTTTGAAAATTTCCTCCAGACAGCCGACGCAAAACGTCTCAAGGGTTCCTCTCCTATGCTTATGGAATTCCTCATTCCCATCTTCCATATCTTTAGTGGCCTCGTAGTCAAGAGGCTTCCATCTTCGAGCGTCTCCCCTTCTGGCCCTCCAACTGAAGACCGTTCCAACGCTCCCACGCATGAGGCCCTGGATAACGTCTATCAACACATCCGAGATTTGGAAAGGCAAGTGGCTCTATCCGAAGGAAAATTACAGGAATCTCAGCGCTGTTTCGACTCGGTCATTTCTAGCCTGGCTTCACACATTGAATCAACCGTTTCCTGTGTAAGCGATCTTAAATCCTCCATGGAGCATAACACTGATACTCTCGGCTCCCTTCCAGCCATCATCGCCAAGCCTAGCTTCGCACAGGTCGCTTCTTCACCAGCAGCTGTTTCCTCCTTTACCATTCCTCCGCCTCCGAGTGAAAAGGTCCTTCTGGTCAGACCTCTGGAACCTAATGCCGGTTCTTCCACCACCCGTAACAAAATAACTTCCTTTCTGCTGAGCAAAAATCTACCCTTTAGAATAACCAGAATTAAAAATATCAATAATGGTGGAATTGCAATCTGTTTGACCACCGACGAGGATGTAAGCAAACTAAGCCAAGAACTCTCCAATAATGCCGACTTTGCAAGTTTCTCAATATCCACAAGCCAGTCCGACGTAAGCCACAGTTTATATTATTTGGCGTGGATTCATCATACAACAAAGACTCCATTACCAAAGCATTACTTCTAAAAAATGAACTATTCAAGGATGGTGGCTTTGAGGTCAATTTCTCTATAAAATCGAAATCTTCCAATAATTGGGTCATATCTGTAATTCCTGATCTCTACCCCGTCATCAAAGATCACGGTTATCTTTATCTAAATTTTGAGAGAGTTAGAATTGAAACCTTTATATCTGTCATGCAATGCTCTACTTGTGGTACTTTGGGCCACACAAGGAGTCATTGCTCCAATACTCAAGCTTGCTTCAGTTGTAGTTCCACGGACGACCATGATCGAACCTCCTGCGAACCTCGATGCATAAACTGTACAAATCAAAATGTCAGGTTTAGATCAGGTTTTTCAGAAAACCACGGATGCCGTGATAAACACTGCCCAATATTAATCCAATTTAAGAAACGTACAATGGATCACACTGATTACGGACGTTGATTTCTTTCACTTTCTTTCTGACTTCTTCACTTTCGCAACCTGTTTTATCATTTTTATAATTAATTATTCCATTTATTTTTATTTATCAGCATATTGAAATTACTTGTTTAACTTCATTTCATGTTTATTTTGTTGAGCTGCATTTTATTCTTTATTTTTTCCCTTCATTTTTGTATATTATGTGTGTACCTTGTGCTTTAATATTTAATATTTATATTTAATATTTATTTTGTAGTACCTTCTCAACTTTATGTACATATATTTTTTATTATTATTTTGATATAGTCTGTTTATATTTGTTCTTAAATTGTTCTGATTCACCTCTTATTTTTATGTAATCAAGGCACATTTTTTGCGTGTTATTATATTTACCTAATTAGTTTTTATTATTCGATTTTATTTGTTTTCGATTCGTTTCCTTATTCAAAATTGATTCTGGCCAATAATTTTTTTTATCTTAGTTATTATTACTCACGTATTTTATTTTTATGTATCTTTCATGCATTTCGTTTATTGTATTTCATTTTTAAGTATTTATACTAGTATTGTATTTTTATTCATTTTTATATTATATTTGTATTGTATTTGTATTGATATTTTAATTCATTTTAATACTTTTATTTTCATTTTGCATATACTACTATCTCTATCTTTAATTATTTTATGCTTTCAATTCTTGCTTATCCATTGCAGTTATAACCATTCCTTTAATTCTGGCGGATCTTCTTAGAATTTTACAACTAAATGCGAATCACTCCCGGTCTGCCCATCTTCAAGCTCACTCGGTTGCAGTGGAGATGGGTTTCGATTTACTTCTCCTCCAGGATCCTTACCCTAACTTTAATCTTCCCTTGAATTCCCCACTTGGTTCCTCTCAATTCTTTTCAAATTCTCTCAATTGTGCAATTGTTTGTTATAATCGGAATATCATTTGCAACTTTCGCATGAAAACAGATCACACTGTGTCCGTCAACATTAAATTAAATCAAGTTCTTACTGTTATTAACGTTTACTTTCCCCCTCATGGTGATTTCCCCGAGGCTATTAATCAATTGAACCTCTATAAAGGAATTAATAAGAATTGTTTGTTAGCCGGGGACTTCAATGCAAGGGCAATTGTTTGGGGGTATAAGAACACTGACAGGAGGGGGGATATCTTGACTGATTTCTTACTCTCCAACAATTTGCATCTTTGCAATATTCCAGGACTGGGACCAACCTTTCACGGCCCTAGGTCCGCGGTTGGGAACCCCGATCTCACCCTCACATCTTGCGACCTGATTTCCTTTGTTGAGAATTGGGAAATTCTTTCCACCGAATCCCTTAGCGACCATAGTTTTATCAGTGTTAATCTCCGGTGTGATCTAACCTTTTCTGACTTTGTCTTTAAAACCATATATGGCATTAATAAATTCATCTATAATTTTCGCAAGAACTATAACCTTCTTAATTCCTTCTTGACTAACATCTCCTCAATTGAACTACTTGAGGATTTCGCTAGTCTATTAATTAATACTACAAATGCCTTCTCAACTCTTAGAAAGCGCCGGGCTTTAAATTCCCCTTATTTCAAATGGTGGAACAATTCCTTAAGAATCCATCGTAATCAGCTGAATGCATACAAGCGGAGGGTGGTTTCTCTCACTACGCATGGCATGTCGATCGACGAGATTGCCTCCATGCGCTCCAGGTACAAAGCCCTCAGGGCCAACTATAAAAAGTCAATAATTGACACCAAGAATAAAGCTTGGGAGTATTTCTGTTCTACGAATTCTAATAATTTTGGATTTACTTTTAAAGCAACTTTCGGAAAGTTATCATCAGATTTCGACTGGCGATCCTGCCTCTTTGTTCCACAGTAAGGTTAGCCTTCTTCTTGATTCTCATTTCCCTTCAGGATCTTCTCCTATTCCTCTTGTCTTCAATGACTGCTCTCCTCCATCATGCCTGAGCCCCAGTGAAGTTGAAGTCGTCTTCCGGAAGTTTCGTGGGGGTAAACCCCGGGTATTGATTTCATTGACTATGCTATTTGGAAAGCTCTTTATAACTCCTTCTCCAACTTACTTTCGATTCTTTAACCTCTGCATCCAATTTAATCACTTCCCTTCTATTTTTAAGAACACAAAAATTAAATTTTTACTAAAGCCCGGGCGTGACCCATCGTCTACTCTCTCCTATCGACCAATTTGTTTGCTCTCCACCCTTGGCAAAATTTTAGAAAGAATTTTTCTTAATAGGTTTCTCCGTTGGATTCCTAAGAATAATATTCTCCATAGATCTCAGTTTGGCTTTAGCGAAAACCGCAGCTGCATTGCGGCCGTGGACAAATTAGTGCATCACATTAAAAATACCAGGGTGAATAAACATACTGCTTCTACGTTTATTGATATCAAATCTGCTTTTGACAACGTTGATTGGTCGACTCTCTTCCATATTTTTCATTCATACCATATTCCTCTTCACTTTCAGAAATTCATTCACTCTTACCTCACTAACAGGGTAATTATCTGAACTGATAATACTTTTACCATTAAAAAACAAATTTTTAAAGGCTGCCCACAAGGGTCCGTTCTTTCACCAACTCTTTGGAATATTTATTTTAATCCTATCCTTTCTCTTAACTCTGAACTGTTTCTTCTCCAAGTCTTTGCGTACGATCTCGCAGTTGTCTCTTTTGGCCTTTCACTTAAGGAACTTGGAGATAAATCTAATAAAATCCTTAGATTAGTAAATTCTAAGCTTTCCGAGCTCAATTTGTCAATAGCAACTGCTAAAACCATTTCAGTTGTTTTCAGATGTCCCTTTCTTCAATGTCGTGGTTTTCGAGGGAGCACGACCTTCAGGAGGAATCCCATTTTTAAAATTGGTTCCAATTCCATCCATATCTCTAAGTCATACAAATACTTGGACATTCATTGTCAGTGTCACATTCAGTGTCAACATTGACAATCGCTTATCTTGGACTCCCCATATAAATTCTATCAAAGATAAGATTCTCTGGATTTTTTTTCCAACTTTTATCGTGTTTCCAAAAATTTCAATCACCAGCATATTTCCCTAATGAAACTTTGGTATACTTCGGTTGTTCAACCAATCATCTACGGAGCAGGAGTGGGTGGATCCCTGACCTCTATCCAGGTCCAAAAGCTTAAATCTATTCAGAGGATTTACTTATTAAAAATCACTATAAAGCCTATAAAACCTCCCCTACTGACGCTCTTAATATCCTATCAGGCATTCCCCCCATTCATATTGTTATTCGCTCTCTCTACTTTAAATTCCAACTTTGGAACAACAGGAACGATCTCCTTCCAGGTCTTATCCCAGCTACGAAATTGGACTCTTTTAATTCTCTTCATCAGATCCTTCCCGATTTTCTTTCTTTTCCCATTTATACTTTCGAGGGCCCATCTGAGTGGGAAGTGTATACTGACGGATCCAAAATCGATTCCAATGTTGGTTTCGCCGTGTGTATTTTTTTTCGGGGCTCTCCCTTTAAAACATATCTCTTTAAAATTCAGGATTTTAACTCGGTCTTTCAGGCAGAGTTCTCTGCCATCGGTCTCTCTGTCTGTTGGGCAGTTCATCATAATACTAAAATTCATATTTATACTGACAGTCTCTCCTCTATTCTCTTTCTTAATAATCTTACAAGTAGATCCAGTTATCTCAATTCCATTAAATTCAAATTATTTCAATTCAGAAGCTACTACAATCTTTACTGGGTCAAAGCTCATAACAATAACCTTTATAATGATTACGCCGATTTTTATGCAAATCAGGCTGTATATGATGGTGAAGTGTTTTCGGTTCCCGCTCCTCGATCCTTACTCTCCAGTTTCTTAAATAAATTTATCCTAGAGTCTTGGACCTCCTCTTGGAATGATTGCAATACTGGATTAAGGGTCAAGCGCTTTTTCAGTAATCCTAAATTAAACATTCTTCCCATTTCTAAATATCTGGTCCATTTTCTAACTAATCATGGGCCTTTCCCCGCTTACTCTTGCACAGGTTCAATCTCCTTCCCTCTCCAAATTGCCTGTGTGGGTCGCCTGGAGACGCCGAGCATTACGTATTCCACTGCCCCTTCACTTCTGATTACCATCTTGTTAACCCCATCCCGAACGCTCTCTATCCTTGGGTCAACTCTATTATTAATAATCGTGCTATTCACAATAAATTAATTTCCTGCTTTGCTATTTCCAAATCCATATGTGATAATTTGGCTTAACTTTCCCTTTTCCCTCTTCGGTTCTTGCTATTCCTTCAAATCTTTTTTGTTCCCCTCCCATAATTTATTGCAGCTTCCTGTTTTAACCCTTAGTCATCATTCTGGGTTTACTTTAAGATTAATTTCTTGTTTTTTTTCTCTCTTTTAGCAAAAATGGTATCTTTAATAAAATTCAATAACTTATCTGTTTCCCCCTCCTTTCCCCCCTTTCTCTTTTTCGTGTCTTAAAAATATAATTGGAGGAGGAAATCTAAAAAAAAATCATCTTTCCAGTGCTTTTTTTTTAAAAAATCTAACGACAACAGGAAGTGTTGGCGCCAACTGGAATTCTGGTTCAAAAATATATTTTTTTGTTTCCTGTTTATTTTTTCTTTTTTTCACACCTCGTGCCCTATGTCTGTTTCAGGATCTTTTCTTCTCCTTAGAAGATAGCACCTGTGTGTGTTCTTGTCTGTGTTTGTTAAGTGTTTTTTTCTTTTTTTTTTTGTATTTGCATTGTAATTGTTAAGCGTTTTTTCTGTATTCTTCCCCCAATTTTCAAGAATCATGTTTTTTGTTTAATTTGAAAATAAAATACTTCTCGGAGGGTCAGATGCAGCTCTAAGCCCTTCGGGTGAGCTCGATTCTCTGGAGTAAGTAAGTAAAACAAAATACATTCTGACATCATAAAATACAGATTTACACTGATATAATACACTTATAAATGTATCAGCACTGCGCAATATGTTTTATAATTAATTTAACAGTGTTAAGAACAATTTTTTTTTTAATAATTACCTGTGATCCTTTGGGAATGTCATAAAATTATATGAAAACTTTAATACTTATCTTGATAATTTGTACGGTTTATAGTTAAAGTCGTATTGTGTAGCTTTACGTCTAAGTATATTATTGTTGAATTCAATACATTGTTATTGTATGGAGGGGGGGCGATGAAAATTATGATTGAAAATTGGGTCGCAAGTATAGAAATTTCGAGAAGCACTGCCCAAAGATGATGATTAAAAGCGAAAATTTTAGAACTTCATTGGAAATTTCTAGAGAGTGAAATTCTTGGCTGAATGCGGGTGATTTGCCTTTAACAAAGTACTATGGAAAACGAATTAAAAACTTTGATGGACATTGTTAATGAGATGAAAACTTGAAAATGAGAAATAAAATCAAGATATCTAAACTGGTATTTTAAGTCCAAGAAGAAATGAAGAGCATCCTTCAAACTAAAACTGGTGGCCGCGGTAGCCGAGTGATATAGGTATCAGATCGTGGCTTGCCTTGTCACGAGTTCAAGCCCAGTACCACTAAAAACCCGCCGTGTGGGACAGTGATACACGTTAAATCTGTCGAGAGTTGAAACGTTCTCCCGTTGGTGTGATGTGGTAGTTAGGAGAAGGGGGTGCCAGCTGAGGTGTCGTCCCCGTCATTTGACCATGGTTTAAAATTACGTGGTCCATCGCCGAAAGCCCTCGTGTAGCTGAACAGTGTGACGTTAATATTCAATCAATCAAACTAAAACTGAAAATATTTAAACATCGATGAAGAAAAAAAAGAAAATTGATGGAAAAAAAGAAGTAAAATAAGATGTACAGCAGACAGATTTCAGGACTTTGAAAATTGTCTGTAATCATAGGAAGCAGGTTCAACTAATGCTGCTTTAAAGATCGAAAGTTTAACATTTAGAGCCATGACCAAGCTCTTTATCTACGACGGATATTTCCTGAGCTGTATTCAAGACACGGATGTTTATTTCCGAGCAAACAGTCGGGATAACCGGATGACAACAATTGAACTTGTCACAACCTTTTGTTATCAAGGGCCTGGAAGTTCTAAAGATCAGCTAATAATAAGCTCTATAATCAGCTACGCAGATTAATTATTTAGAATTCATCGAGAAAGTTCTCGAATACCGTTTCAGCGATAGATATTTGATAGATTTCTACCTTACCGGATTGAAAACAAGCAGGCAAAAATCCGAAGAAAGTTTACGGGAACAAACCTTAGAAACAAAGAAATTGATGCAAACTGTCCTATACGTGTAATACAACAATTCATTACACTTTAGTCGCCAGCTATTTGGTTCACTCCTAGGAGAGCCCACACCCTTGGGGCGAATTACTTTGGTTGGCGATAATTGTGCCATCTTGGCAACCCTACTTTTAAACACTACATATGGCAACCCTAACTATTTCTGGCATTTTTGTATTTTGTGGGGGCTCATTTCGAATTTCATTTTGTTGTTGGGCTCCAGGTTGGCTGCGTGTGTGAGGGAACATACTTTAGAATTTTTTACTTTGTTGAATGCGAATGGTAAGAAAGAATTGATTGAATGGGATATGAAGGAAGGATTGATTGCTTCGAGTTATGAATGTCCTAAATGTAATGATCGACATGATGTAACATGGTCGGCAATAAAACACTTTCTTCGAAATCGTACCAGCCACGCCTAATGTATGTTTGACCATTACCTCGTAGAATAAATATGTCCCGCACTCACACGATCATTCGCTTAGCGATGAGACCTTTAAGGCTTTTCTAAAATCTGTTGTTACTCTGTACCCTCCACTCGGAAAAGATCAGCAGTAAGAAAGTAAGTGCTGTTTTTATATTTTTTTCTTAAATGTTTAATTTCTGTATTGTTTACATATATTTTCATTACGCATCCACCTTATTCCGCTATATTCCCTTGACGACGTTGTCGGTTTTGCTTGGCGCTTTTTTCGGTTTGTCGCCAAGGGTGTGGGCTTTCCTAGGATTTTACCACTGCCCTTCTATATGCACCAGATTTGAGACTTGTAGAAACGTTTTGAAGATTATTTAAGAGTTCATGTACTGCCTTAAAAGATGAAGAAGAAGAAACTACAGAATACCTCAAGAATAAAAAATTAGAAAGAGAAACAAATGAAATTAAAGAGGAATGAAAGGAAAATTTTCTCGTCAGTAGGAGTCAGTGCTCTTGTTGTTGTAACAAAAAGACTGTACTGAAAAGAAATCAAGAAAACTAAATATGTCTTGTCGTCGTTCAAAACCAAAATGCTGGAGCTGTGGCAGAAAGGGATGTCTTCAAAGTCATTATAAGTATAAAAAAACTGTTAACCAATCCAGCCAGAATTGGATTATAAAGTGTAATGCCATAAAAGTGTGTGTATAGTGGGTAGAAACAGAAGCATTGTCATAAGTCAGCGTTTCTCAAATTGGGGGTGAACCCCCTTAGGGGGCGTGATAACTTTACGAGGGGGGCCCGAACATATTGAAAAGTCGGAAATATAAGATTATTTAAAAAAATTACTGATTTACTGAAAGTAAACAAACAAAATACATTCTGATATAATAAAAAATAAAATAGATATTTACACTAATATAAAACACTTATAAATGTATCTGCACTGCACAATGCGTTTTAAGATTAATTTAACAATACTAAGTTAAGAACAAGTTTAATAATTACTAGTGACCCCAGTCTTGTCATATCTAAAATTATATATAAAAATTAACACTTATCTTGATAATTTGTACAGTTTATAATTAATCCCTTAACTGCCGATTAAAAATCACGTGATTCATTCCCCAATGTCACCGTTTTCCACGTAGGCGTGCGTATGGGATGCATTGGCGGACGGGAAGGAAAGGAATAAATTAGCAAAAATCGTCTGAGAAATAAATAAATCCTTCGAAAATACTCCGTCCAGGTCCTTTTATTGCATTCCAAAGCCTTCGGAATAATTTTATGGACAGTAGTGCACAGAAAAGGTTGTACTTCGTAAAGACGTATATATACGTCCGAAAAAGTAACGCTTTGGCTGAGTGAGACGTTTATATACGTCGGTTGCACTTAAGAAGTGAAAGTCGTGTTGTAGTTGTAGCCTCAAAGTATAGTTTTATTGAATTCAATACATTGGCATTGTATGGAGGGGGCGAGAGAAAAATTATGATTGAATATTGGGTCGCCAATACTGAAAGTATGAGAAGCACTGCCGTAAGTTCATCAAAAATATTTTAAAGGCAAAAACAAAGTATGGCAGAGATGGTGATATTCATGTTAAAAGAAGGCATTTAACAGCTTTCAATAACCTTATAAATAACGCAAATTAGTTCTAAGAGATAAAGCCCGCAATACAGTCCTTTTCAAGTTAACATGAATAGAAATGATTACTGGAAATTATTTAAAAAGTTAAACTTATTTTAGCTATTACATTTTGGCTTAGAATATATATTGCGCAGGAAATATCCATGTATAATTAAAAGGAATATTTTCTTAAAAAAACCAATCTTGTAATACCTTTAAAAAGCAACTTAAAACTTATTCTGATCAATTTTGAAGCCAACAAATCTCTCATAAGAAAAGTATGCTTCAACAAAGATATATTTAAACAAAAATTAATCTGAATATATTTAGTGTTAGAATATTAACACGATTAGCAGAATCTATGCCTTAATTATCTTAACTAAATGATTCATGTTTAGAGGAGAATAGTATTGATTGCTTGTGGTGGGGGTATTTGAATCTATCATAATTACCAACAATGCTCATTTAGGCATCCTTTACATATTCAAACATTCGGAGTATGACTTCTAATTTAACTAAGAACTATTGTTAGTAAAATGCAGAACATACAGATGACTCTAGCGCAGTTCATTTTCTAAAGTAATCTTTCGAATATATATATTTATTAACAATACTCTGATAAAATGGCACTGTAGAGAGAAGTACTTATAATTAACAATAGATTAAAATAAAGGATATGTCTATTCCTAAATGTAAAGTACATGAGATATTTTATATATGTAGAATAATTTAAAGGTTGTGCAGTGATTAGTATACAAGAGCAAATGTGAGAAAATTGCTCGATTCCTTTATTGAATAAATAAAGGCTTTTTTCTGAGTTTATTATTCTACGCAATTGATTGATTGATTGATTGAAAGGATGAAGGGGATATAGAGCAACACAGGCTATGATCCCTTATTCTACGCAAAAATATTATCTTAAATTACTGTCTCTTGATAAAGATTAACCAATTAAACAAAATCGATTGCCTTTATACAGATTTGTGATTTGGAATATAACAATTTTTAAGATAAGTGAGTGTTTATTAAGTCTCACTATAAAGCAGCAAGATGTTGGCGAATGATCTTGTAATTTTGAACCATTGTCGGGAGACGAGGACAGTACATGAACTGGCATCCATCTCAACGAACTACGAACATCCATCCCACGCCAACGGGAGACAGATTTAATGTACGTCAGCCCCTCTACAAAGGCGGATCTTCAGTGGTACTAGACTCAAGCTCGTGGCATGCCAACCCCGAGTCCGTAGCCATGACCACTTGGCTACAATTAAAGGAAAAGAATAACTACTACAATTTCGAATTATTGAATTGCAAATTGTTTTATTTGATTTCTATTCGTTCGATTGTGAATTCTATAAATTGTTTTTTTAGTTTATCTCAAGCGGAAGTTTAGCTTTGTTTTACTTATCAAGCTGAGAGAATTGTAACACTTATTTGATTAATAACAGAAACATTTCCGTTTTTGATTCCATTAGAGTTATTTCTAAGCTACGTAGGGATTCAAAATAAGGCCATAGTAATGTGAATTATATTTGATAGATAATATTATATTTGCTGCTTTTTAGTTTCATTGATATAAAATAAATTAACACGCAGTTCTTATTTCTTAGTTCTTCTGTAAGAATGAGGCGCAGAATAAAAATTCTACTTTTGTGATGCTAAAACAAGTCCAAAGCTAGGCAGTAACCATAAAGTCTGATAACCGCCCGAAGCAAGACTACGGCATAAAAGACTGTAAAGATCTTTAAATGTTCGAAACGTGCATTATACTGATTCAGCAAGAAGAAATAGCTGCACCGTTTAGATAATATTTTTTGTACCATTTTTTTCTCTTTGAGAAAAGCCATTAGTGTAATGCTGTAATGGAATGAAAGGAAAAAAAAAAACTCTCCGTTGCATTCAAAATTACACATTTTTGATTTGTAAAAGTCGGCAGTGTCATCATGAATATGTGTTTTACTTGCTGAAAGTACCCTTTTGATTACTTTTATTGTTTTATTCATCATTCTTAAGATCAATTAAAAATAGTTAAATTTTGTGTAACGAAGGATCTTTTCTTTCCTAATATATTTAATTATATGTGGTTTTGTAATGATTGTAATTGAATCATTTTTGATATGTAGGATCATTATAAATAACAGTATAAAATTGATTAAAAGATGGATTAAATATAGAATAGTTTAATGGAATCAATTGCGTAAGGACGCTCCACTCGGGTGCCCTTCTCCTAGATTATCAGCGTGAGCTAGAGGTGCAGGAATAAATGAATTAGAAGCTGCCGTAATCTTAATATTACTTTATTAAGATCTTAACTTAAACCAATAACAGATTAGATAATAATAGGATATGTGAGAGAATCTACGGTGGCTAAACACACAATATATAATACCGAAATAACGTAACTCGGACCACTATCAATAACTAACTCGCCCAAGCTCAATTTCAATGTAATCACAGATCCGGGTATTAAACTGGTAACTCCTACCTTAATGTCCGACTAAACGACAATCTGTCTGATCCTAGTTGAAGTTGCGGTTCACTGGCGTGCAATGGTATGCACCTAGATATAAGGCTCTCTGTCATGGTTAACTTCTCTTGACTGTCCCTTAACTTCTCGAAATACTCTTCACACTTGAAATATGGACTATCATAACACTCTCCGAATGTCACACCGCTTACTCTAAAATTCTGTTATTTAAAAGCTTCCTAATTTTCATCTTTCCTTCACGTTTTACTTCTCGGGTTGGCTGGAAAAGAGTTGCCATTTAATCTGTCCCCAAAGAACCCAAAAGGACATGTTAATGAAAAAAAGCGTGAGCCAGTCACAATTGTAAAAAAAGTTTAAATACACATTTTAGAAATTTATTTTTATGTAGCGCTATCGACACAGGACTACAAACACTTGATTTTAAGACACAGTAATTTTATTTTGCGAAGAAAGTATTAAAACAAGTGCCAACAGCTTTATACGCGGCGACAAACAGTAAGTCTCGCATTTCATAGAGAGATATTCCTAGAATATAAACATCTTTCAAAACAAGCAAAATGTTGCCATCTACAAAAGATAAATACATAGTCGATGGCATTGGTTAACGATATGGCAAAAAAAACAGCTACTTTTCATATTAATAAGAATATAATAGAAACCAAGTACAAACATATAAATGAACGTAAATTTAAAAAAAGGTTAATACTAAAAATAAAGTAAATCTGATTCAAACAAAAATTGAAAATTGTCAAATATTTTATAAATTTTTCCCCTTTGATACTCAGAAGCAATATAAAGAAAAAAAAATTACTGCGGGCAATTTTTATGAATACAGTGGGTGATCGGTTAACGAACATAATCCGTTTCAAGACTATGTTCGCTATACGAATTGTTCGTTAACCGATCATCGATTCACCATAGACTTCTATGAGAAATCGATTAATTCGTTCTGGAGATCCTAAAAATTAAATTTTAAAAAATGTATAATTTCTCAGTAAGTTTTTTAAAAAATGACATACATATGGTCTTGCATATTAATCAATCCTTTTAATTTTTTGCTTATGGGGCGTTGAAGAAAATGTCCAATGTCGATTGCTTTTCTCTCTGTTTCAGGATTTTCCGGAAGTAATTAATAGCATTGTCGTTGCAAAGATCCCCAACCCTACTGACATCAGCTTGGTTTGGGTGCCATTCTAAGACCATTGCTCTGACAGCTTCCCACTTTTTCAAAAGATCTTTAATGGCAGATGTCGGCATTGGTCCTCTTTCGTCTTCCTCTTGTTCAGAAGGAGACACATTTCGTTGTGTTTCTTGGTGCTCTTCATTCAAAATTTCCGTGAGTTCTATCGTCAGCTCATCTTCATGCCCCATTATAAGCTCTTCTATGTCATCCTCTCTCGTTCACCTCCAATTCAAGATCTCTAGCAGTTGTCAAAATTTCATCCATAATTTAAGGGGTCTCTCCCTGATCACCTCCGAATATGTGTTCGTTGTCCAAACACAAAAAATCTTTCTTGAAAGTGTTCGTTAACCGATTTGTTCATTAACCGATCTGTTTGTTAATCGATCACCCACTGTATAATATTAGAACAAGTAGTTTTTCCTGACCGAAACAACAATTTAATGAAGTTAGATTGATACCAGTCATTTGATTATTTTACTGTGTGGCAAGAAGTAGAATGTTACTGAAAAATAAACGAGGCATTGTTGTTAAATAGATCGCTGGTTGATGGTAGAAGTTTGGGTTCTAGAATGGTGTCAATGTATTTTCTAGCTTTCAGTGTCCCATAGATGATATGAAGGCGACCGATACCATCTGCTGATATGCATGGACAAAACATAAATATATGTGGATATTTCACAGTTGCCTGGATGCAGCATTTCTTCTATTCTACGTCTTACATATTTTCGGTCATCACTACCGAATATAGATATCATAGTTTCATTGCTCCATATAACTTGTGACCACTAATTATTTGTCCAATTAATGTGTTTCTTTGTCCACTATTGTCTTTTTTTATCGATGCTGTAAGTTTAGATATGGGCCTTTTCGTGGAATTCTACTTCTTAGACTTAACATCTAGTTATCTCCTCCTAATTGTTTTTAAACTGGCAGAAACATCAGCGTCCTTCAGATAACTTCTGATGACTGTCGATGGCATTCTTTTATCTTGAAGATATAGTATTTTTGTTCTTCTGTCATTAACAGATGGGGTGTACCTTTTCGATTCTTTCCTTCTGGTTTTTTTATTAAATTTGTCTTCTGACACCTTAAACAAAACTTTCAGTCTCCAGATTAAGTCACTGAACCACCCACCTGCCTTGCAATTTCAACATAGGAAAGACAGCTTTCTCGTCCCACATCTTTTTCTATAGGGGTGTCCAGTCTACTCATTTATTTTATGTAATTGCTTCTAGACTAAATATCATTATTGTCCTGGCCAGGAAACAGTTACGACCCTAATCCTATCCAAAACTTGTGGCGCCGTTTGAAAACTCTTATCTGAATGAGGTACCCATAAAATGAAAGGGGTCTAATTGGGGCTATAATTGTTTCCGGGGATCATATAATAACGAAGGAAGAGCGTAACATTATTTTCAGCTCAATAAATCAGAGAGAGAAAGATCATAAGACTGGCGTTCAAGAGACTCAACATTAATTGGCCACCGAATTTTCACCAATTTCTTTCCACCAGAAGTGCTTTCAATAATTTCTGTAAATTTGTTCTAACTGTTTGTAAACCTTCTTAACTTCATTTTTTTAATTGTTTATTTCCCTTGAATGTGTGTTTAATACTTACTTCTGTAAGCCCCGTGTGATACTTTGTGGTGCACGGGGATTTTATAATTGTTTTCAATAAAAAAAAATCATTGATGTAAAGCTGTAATAAAAAATAAAGGCCAATCCCTTTAAATACTGTTAAAACTTACTTCTATCATCAGTATCTAATGTACATCGATAGTAATTGGAAAATATCTTTTTGCATTGCAAATACTTGAATTTCGTTTTTTTAATGAATTCAGTATTAAATGCGCTTTAAATTGATATCAAAACTTTGAATTTTGTGAAACATAACATTTTATATAAGCATATAAATTTAAAAAACGTAAGAACTTTCAAAAGTGTCTACAATTTCGACCACCTCTGAATGTGTATTAAAAACACCAGCAATAAAAAAACTTGGCATTAAAGTATTTTTTTTTCATGTTCTAGACGTATTCAAAAAATCCATTTCCTCTGCTGTTCTTACCAAACATTTTCTACAGTTCCCCTACGATTTTTTCCTTTAAGATTGATTCTTGCTGGATATGTGCGTGAAGTGCTACAGTCTTAGAAGATAGTATGGAAAAATTTAGGAATAATTCAAAGGAATACGCAAACACCCATTTCAAAAAGAAAAAAAAATGCAATGTTTCTTTTTGCCATAGCGATTGATTTCTTATGTCAACGCAGAGTGTTTTGGATGTTTTGCAAATGGTTTTTGCCCGGAATGTCTTATTTATCTGGATTTGTTTTTTTTGTTTAAACTAGCTTGTGCTTCTCGAGAGATATAACTTTTGTTTTTAAATTTCCAATTTTCGGAAAAATCCTTCTTTTGGAATGTTATATTTAGATGTATTTTTTTCTTGTTTTTCTTTTTCACTTCTAGAATCTAGTATTTTTAAACAAAACTTTTTCTACTTCGTTCCAATTTCGAAAAACATAAATAAGTGAAAACACACTCTGAATTCAAGAAGGGGTACCAGCGTGAACAATCCAAAAGTCCAGGGTTAATTTTACAATTTACTTTTCATTAAATTTATACACGGTTTTCTCAAGTGTTTAGTTTTAAAATTTTATAAATTTTTAATATCTCTAACTCAATATTATTGGTTCTTAAAATAGTTCAATGACACAAATTTGACTTTAGATTTCCTGAGTAGGAATGATGAACTTGATCATAATCGCAAAAATAAGCGTCCATGTATACGGGCGAAATTGTAATGATTTATTTAAGTAAGGCGCTTTGAAAACAGTAATATTTTGTTATTACATATAATATCTAAGAACATGAAGTTTATATAAGTCATCATGCCAATCAAGAAAAGGCAGACTATATTTGCTGTTAATATAGAAAATTTAGACACGAATCGCGCCACGATATCAAAACAACAAAAAATATTTCTGTGTGTATTGTTTAGAAAAAAAATAAATCGGACTTTGGTAGAAAATAACGCGATTCGCGAGACACAAATGTGGCTGCAGTGATGCTAATTGATAAATACTCAAAAAAGCAAAGAGAAGGGTAAGCCCGAAAGCCCAATTAATAGTAAAGTTTTAGGTTGTTACAACTTAAAGAAATTCGAATTAAAACAAAAACAGAACTATATGACGCTCTTTTAAACATTTTGGAAAGAAAAACATATGCAATTAAATAAACTTTATTATTAATTTTGCTGAAGGAGATATTAATTATTTACAAAGGTATAGAGGCATTTTAAAGATCGAATGAAAAAGTAATTAAACAAATAATATTTTCTACTTTTAAAATTTTTAACTCCATTAAATAGAAGGAAATGATTTTTTTTTGTCAAAGATACATAACTTCTTACAAAAAAAAAATAAATAATGGGAATTTGTTCAACACACTTACTGTTCCAAAAATTCTTATTTATTCTTCACAATATCCAGGTAAGCATGTAATAGAGTTCAAGAGATAAACGCATTTCGCAAAAGCATTTTCACACTTGAAAACTGTGCTACTTAACATTTGCATTCTCGTCAGAAGCGACCAAATTTCACTCCTCATTATATTTCCATACTGTGGACTTTATATGAAAATCGATTTTTAAGGAGTAAATTCCAAAAATCCTTTTCATCAGCTTTTAGACCTACAGACTTAAAATTTAGCAAATATGATTTTTTGTTCAGCTGAGATATGTAAAAAGCGTTTTTTTTGTTTAATTTGCAATTCACTTAAAATTAACTGAAAAAAAGCTTTCTTATTCTTTAATCTGTATTGTTTAATTTTCCAATTTATCCTTGCAAAGAACACGTATATCAGTTAGTAATAATATAAGTTTTTAAAACTTGCAATTCCTTTTAAATTTCAAGCATTTTAAATATAAACAAGTAATATAAAATATTTTAATGTCAATTCCTATTTGAATAAGATATATATATATATATATATATATATATATATATATATATATATATATATATATATATATATATAGTATAATAAAATAAAAGTGAAGAAGTTCTAGAACCTACAGTGCTAAAGAAGGAAGTAATTGGAATACAAGACACAACAAATGTAGATACAAAAACAGTTTTTGGACTAAACTGGAGACCTATTATGATTTCTAAATTTGTCGCTGAATTAGGCCAGCGGCTTAGGGTTAGCAATACTTTATGGATCCAAGCTTTTCCGTACAGCAGAAATTTTCGACATAATAGGGGAAAAATTGAGCCATGTTGAAAAGTTAAGACTATTTCTAACACATGGATGATGAACCTGACAATATAGTAAAATGAAATTAAGAAAAAAGAACAATAATGAATCTCTCAAGGAGAGAAATAATAATAAAAAAATTTTTGTAGAAAAAAATTAGGCTAAGAACTTACATGTAAAATCAAAACTTTGGAAATCAAAGAATCAACCTTCTACGTTAAGATCCCACGCGAAATGACGTAAAGGATTGGAACATCAACACAAGAAGGAAAAAACAATGGCGCCACCTGGATAGTTATTTTGCAATTAAACTAACCAATAAGATATTTTAAAATAAACCAAATATAAGAAATTAAAAAAAAATAATGAACAAAGTTAAGAATAGATAATATCAAATAGAATATATTTAAAAGTAAATTTACATGGATAATTATATATTAGATAGTTATATTGCAATTAAAATAAGCGCTTAAAATATTTAAAAAAATTTCTTTAAAAATAAATATAGGGAGAGAGTGAACTAATAGTAAGAATTGAAAAAAGAGCATGATTTGTCTGTACTGATGTGCCAATGCAAAACCAGTTTGCTAGTTTGGCTGAAAACATGTTTTCGACGCCAACTTTTGTCTTTGTTTTAACATTTACAACAATAGAGACGAATCTAAGATGGCGTCAGAAACCGGTAAAAATGAATTGATTGATTGAATATTAACGTCGCACTGATCAGCTACACGAGGGCTTTTGGCGACGGATCACATAATTTTGAACCATGGTCAAGTGACGTGGACGACTCATGAGCTGGCACCTCCTAACTACCACATCCCACCAACGGGAGGATGTTTCAGCTTTCGACAGATTTAACGTGCATCTCTGCCCTACACGACGGGTCTTTAGTGGTACTGGGCTCGAACTCGTGACAAGACAAGCCACGATCCGATACCTTTTCCACTCGGCTACTGCGGCCACCCGGTAAAAATGAAACCAACATGGCTGAATCTGTAATTCTTTGAACAATTGGTTTCAGTAAATTAATTTTAATTAATCATAATTTAATGATTCTATTTTTACCCAAAACAATAGTGCAAAGAAAATTTCAGCTAAAATGAGTGCTGCTTTAAATGTTAGAAAAAAAAACCTTTTCAAGTTTTGACACAAGTCGCCAAAAGGGTCACTTAGTAGTCAGAAATGATGCTAACGGGGCTGTATTTGTAATTCTTTGAATTACCAGTTTTAGTAAATTAACTTTTAATTATAATTAAATTATTGTATTGTCATCCAAAATAATCATGCATATAAAATTACAGCTTAATTGAGCGCTTTAAAATGTATTTTATTAACGATTGAAAATTCTACCAAGATAAATAAATAAATATATAGAGAGTGTAGCTAATAGTAGGAATTATAAATTACGAGTCACCACAGTTCTTCCGTTATAAAGGCTTACAAAATGAAATCGAGTTACGATTGAAATGCAGCCTGTCTTTTAATTATTTGTGCTTATATTCCATATTAGGAATGGGCTTTCATAACAGTAGTATACATTTGACAATCCAAATAATATCGTTTACAATAAGTTTGACTATTTTGATATCTTAAAGAACAGCAAAAGGAGCTTCAAATTACTAACTCGTGATAATCATACACTCAGGAACATTGAAAATAGCGACCCAAGAAGAAAACAACGGATTGAAATGAAATTTAATACACATAATGACACAGATGAGAGATTCACTTGATGTCAAAAACAAGACAATTAAACGAATACAGGGTGTGCAACGACACAAATACTGGGCAACTTCAATAGCGCGTTGGACTACCTCCAGCTGCAATACATGCCGCCACACGGTCCGGCATTGAGTTGATTAGACACCTTATGCTGTCCTGAGACAGATGGGCCCACAAATCTTGAAGAGCCAACGCTAAATCATGTACAGAATGACACGATGGCATCTGCCGTTTTAGCTGATCCCACACGTGCTCTACAGGGGACTAATCGGGGGAGTGGGCCGGCCATGGAAAAGTCTGAAAATGACGTAGGAAGTCTTGAGCAACTCTTGCTGTATGCGGGCGAGCATTATCTTGCTGGAAAATTGTCCCTGGGAGACCATCTAGGAAAGGTCTTACATGGGGTCGAAGAATATCATCAACGTAACGTTGGCTCGTTAAGGTTCCACGCATCACAATTAAAGTGGACCGGCTATCATAGGCTATGGCCCCCAGACCATTACTCCAGCTGTGCGGGCAGTGTGACGTAGAACAGTGTGTGGGGGGAATTGTACCGCTCACCAGGGCGCCTCCACACCCGTACACGGTTATCATCTGCCCCCAAAACAAACCGGGATTCATCACTAAACACAACCTTTTGCCAATCTGTGACATTCCACATTGATCTGGCTTGGCACCACTGTAGACGCAGTTGCCGATGTTCCAGTTTTAAAGGGAGTGCACGGAAAGGGCGCTTGGATTTAATATTTGCTTCTGCAAGGTATCTGGAAATTGTTTGTGGACAATTGCCACGCCTACGTCTGAACGTATCGTTGAACGAGTCACTGTGGGGTCCACAAGTGCTTGCCGCACAATCCTCTCTCCTCGTGGTCTTCCTGCTCGCTCCAGACTCGGTTTTCTGCGCGTGGGTATCTTCTCGTGTCCACTGCTCCCAACAATTTCTAACGGAAAACTCCGAACGATCCACCTGACCAGCAACACGGCATGTCGACCAGCTTGCAGTTTTCATCCCGATGATCAGGCCTCTCTCAAACTCGTTAAACTGTGAGAAATGTCTTCTAGCACGTTTACCTGGCATGTTTCGCTTACCAAAGTCTTCCTACAATCGGCGGGTAATTGTCACCTTTATGAATCTTTGAATTTGCGCTGGCTTATATAGCACCCTCTTCCTGATTGTAGCGCCACCTCAGCGTGTATGAGCATGCGTATTGGCACAAAACTTGGATCATTTGCATATCACATTACGCTGTACTTATTTGCAAAATTTGACGATTGTACTTTGCTTCCTTCTTGGGTCGCTATTTTCAATGTTCCTGAGTGTATATATATATATATATATATATATATATATATATATATATAAAACAAGTTAAATAAAGCCTTTAATTAAAATGAAAACTTCCCTATCTATAAAATTAAATGTTTTTGAGAGTTTAAGAAAGTTTTATTTGTTAGGAAAATTTATATCCCTTTCTATAGAAATAAAATGATTTCATTACAAATCCTGCTCTTTTTCTGTCATAATAGCTCTTAATTTCCGGTTCAGAATGTTTCAATACAGATCGAAAAGGAAAAAATCCGTAAATTCTTTAAGTTTATCGGTGTTTAATCAATTCGAATTCATGGGGAGGAACGTATGAAAAATAAACAAAATTTTTAGTGACTTTCTGATAAGGAATTTAAATTTAACGTTTTAACACAGAGAGAGATTCTTAACTGGAAAAATTGTACTTTTTCAGAAGCAGTCATAAATAATAAAATATATATATATAAATAAGTATTTTAGTCACAAAATTGAATTCTTTAGGGATACTAAAAATTAGAGTAAATGTCATTAAAGATTTATATTGCAGATGTGAAAAAAAAGGAAAAAGGAAATTAAAATATTCTTTGCGTATAATCGAATGTACAAACCTAATAAAGTTATACTATAAATGCATTTACACGCTGGAATTTTATCCTTGTTTAAGTCTTGAAATGAAACATTGATTGGCTATTTAGTGATTTAAGAAGAAATTGAGAATGTTGTGGAAGTCCATTTGCTGATATATCGACATGATTTTGTAAATTGATTTTTGATTTGAAACTGTAAGCAAATTATTGTAATAAATCAAATTACAACAGTAATGAATTAAAGAAGAGATTATAATTATTTATAATTTTAAAAAAGTATAATTAGAAAAAAAAACTGCTTTCAGAAAGAGGGACCTTACGATTTTGTGCAATTCATAAAGTCCATTTTAGTAAAAAAACTGTTTAAACTAGACTTTGTTACACTATATCACTCATGTCAGAAATACAGAAATTTAAGGTAGAAAATTTTTTTTTATTGCTTTGCGACAGTACACAGCTACACATATCTGGTGTTTTCTCTTTAGAAATATTGATCGAACTTGGAGCATGTATGTTTTACTACAGAAATTATAAATCTGAAATGACAGTTAAAAGGTAGGAAAAATGGCAAAACGAAAATTTGGGGAATATTTATCTTGATGATTACAATAACTACTTCATATCAAGAAGAAAGGTTTACTCAAATGCACACATATTATACATATTTATATGTCTATATAGTCTTTTGAAAATTGGTCTGAGACTATTTTGTTACTAATGCTATTTAAGTCAACTCCGAACAACATTAAAAAAGTGTGAAAATAACACTACATTTGTAACAAAGAAGCAATTTTTATTGATATAAAAATACAAGAAAAAGTGTTGTCTTGTATATAAATATAGATCTACAGGAATAAATAATTTATTAAACAGAGGCATGGATGTAACTTAAGTTATCAATTTTTCATACTCTATTAGAAAAATTTCGAGAGTAGATTTATCCAAAATTATCCAACAAAAATAGAAAAATTATCTTCACATATTCGGTATATAAACCTCACTCCAACATTTTCCAAGGAGTTGACTTCTGAAGATAAGGTTGGTTATTCTGGTAAATCAACTTAATTCAGTGCTTCTCAAACTTTCAATACTGGCGCCCCCTTATCAATCACAATTTTTATCGCGCCCCCCTTATACATTAATAATGTACTGAATGAAATAATAATGCACTTTTTTTACGCTAGAGCAATAATCTTAATTATATACCGTACAAATTCATGACATAAGTATTAAATTTTGTATATGTTGCTTTTAAGCAAAAAAAAATTAAGTAATATGATAATTATTATGTTATTTTTCCTTTCTCTAATTTTTAAATTGGAACATATTGCAAAATGCGGTGGCTGCTTAGAAGACAAAATATAGATATCAGCTTTTTTTAGAAAGAACTCAGTGGGTCAATTTCTAATCATAAGCATTCCTTTGAAAAATTTGCTGTGTAAGACAAGCCTATGGAAGTCGCTAATGCTTATTAAACTTGTTCTTAATTTAGCATTAATTAATTAGTTATAAAATACTCTGTGCAGCACTGATACATTAAAAGTATACCGGCTGAAGTACCCGCTCTTTGCACGAGTTCATTTATAAGAAAATAAAACATTATTGATATAATCGCTGAATTTTAAGGAGAGTAAAGCCAAATGCGCAGCAATGTTTACAAAAATGTAAAATGATTTTTTTAAATCGTTGCTCAAATTATAATTAGTTTTAAGTGAACTGTAATTTTAAGCCTTACAGAATTAGCATTTAGAATTGATGTTGAATAATGAACAATAATATAAAATTCCGATGAAAAATAATTGTATTATTTTTAATATTTAAAGTGAAAAGACTTCAATATGTTTTAAACCTGGAGCAGGCACGCACTCGATACTAATGGTCGAGTGGGGTTATTGAGCCACCCCAATCTTTTTTTTATAATTATTTTTATAGTACACAATAAAAATCTTAATTCCAGTGAATAATTTAATTAAGAGAAAATATACTCACCCCTACTTTCAAGAACACAGAAAATATTTCGGAAAAAAAGTTATCACACCGGGAACTCAGTCAAAACAAGTACCTTAAGATTGTAAAAAAAACGTTTGTCACTCCCAAAAAAGAGGGAGATATGTGACAAATATATTTTAGTTCACATGTTAAGACTGTCAAACAGGAGGATAGGGTCAGAGCCATTGGTAACAATTAAACAGTTTTGCCAGAATTACCGATTTCGTGCACTCTGTGCTCGGCGTGACAGCTCCGGAATAAAAGGGTATTCATTACAATATGGATGTTCAAAAAAATTATGTAAAACGTTTTTCATTATGCTTTTTTATATGTTTGGGAATAACTCATAGAAATAAATCTTGGCCAAGTAATCCTTCAAAGAGCTCTCTGTGCTTTTCCAAAGATCATAAAAATATTTTACAAGGAAAAAATCGTAGCAGAAATAGTTTATTTGCAACTTCCCTAAATGAAAAAACAAATACATAAGAGCAGGGACGTAACTAACCTTACAAGTAAGTTCGAAGGTCAAACCGCAGCAACTACATTCTGCAGCCTACAGCTGATGACAATAATATAACACACAGTGATGAATATTTCATCTTCTTAAATTTTTTTTTCGATTATGGGTCTGGGTTTTGTTTTTTCTCATTTTGGTTTGAAAAGAAACCGAAATAAAAGTAGAAGCTTTAATTTTTTATGACGTAATATCGCAGATATATAAATTATATCAGTGTAAATGTGTATTTTTTTATTATGTCAGAAAGTATTTTGTTTTACTTTATTCCAGTAAATAAATTTTTTTTAATCTTTTATTTTCGATATGCTCGCGCCCCCAGGGGGCGCGCCCCACAGTTTGAGAAACACTGACTTAATTAGTAACTAATCACTGTCTAGAACTTCCTCATTGCAATGAACTCCACTATTGTAGTGTTGACATGAGCCGTGATTCGGATGAAATTTTTTGTAAATAAGGTAAATATTTCTGTTTCAGTGCATCTTGGTATGCTAAACAATTCATTTTGCGCGAGACAAATGTCAGAGGGAGGGTCCATAAGTTTTAAAAGCTCCCGGGACAATCCATCTTCACCCTGTAAAATTTCTCTCTCTATGAAAAGTACTTTTTTTCCTTTCTCAGACTGAACTAGTATGAATTAAATCTTACTGAAAAAACCAAATTCAACTTTTTTTCATCACTGAACACACCTACAACAAAAAATTGCTCAAACAGAACTATGAAAAAATATAGTTAAAAATGTCAAATATACTGACCGAAAAATTCCCAACACCAAGAAAGACTTGTGTTAGATAAATGAAACTTGGTTGGCGTATTTATACATCTGAAAGATTCCATCAATTCAAATTTTGCGATTAAGTGTAGCGCTGGTAGAGCCACTCAGAACATTCAAATCAGGGTAGCTTTGAATGCGTGCTGTATAGTTCGTGAGCGTTATTTGTCTGTGGAACTTGAGTTGATGTTAACCAAGAATATTATTGAGTTGATACTGGCCAAGAATGTCTTTAAGAAGACGAAGAAGTCATTATCAACAGCTCATCGAATTTGAATGTGCTCGTGTAATAGGGCTACGCGAAGGTGGATTTTCTTTCCATGATATCGCAGAAAGACGTAACCGGAATGTATCGACTGTACATGATAGTTAGGAGCAGTGGTTAAAGGAAGATACTACCTCAAGAAAACCGGGTTCCAGGTAGCCATGTGGCACTACAGAGACGGAAGACTACCGTATTCGGCGTAAAGGCTGAGACGCATTGTACTGTGTCTGAGGCCGAAATTCGAGCTGCAGTTGATACTGAAGTGAAACAACGAACTGTTAGAAATCGGTCTCACTTCTAGGAAAGCTTCGAGCAAGGCTCCCAGTAACGTGTATTCCACTGACTGAAAATCCATTGCTATTTGTGACGCCAGTGGTGTCAAGCCAGAGCTCATTGGCGAACGGAATGGAGATCTGTTGTGTCTTCTGGTGAAAGCAGGTTCTGCCCTGGTGCAGAGATGGCCATGTGTTGGTCAGAATGAGATCAAGGGAACGTCTGCAACCAAACTTTCTGTGACCTAGTTACACTGGACCTATACCTGGAGTCATGGTCTGGGGAGCAATTTCCTATGACAGCAGGAGTACTCTCGTGGTAACCCCAAAAACACTGACTACAAATTTGTACGCCAGTCTGGTAGCTCAACCTATGGTGCTGCCATTCATGAACAGCATTCAAAGGGAGTTTTGAATAACTCTCACGCTCACACTGCTGTTGTAGCACAACGTGCTCTACAGAGTGTTAACATGTTACCTCTTGGCCTACGAGATTTTGAGCACGTATGAGATCTTGTTGGACGACAACTCCTGCATCATCCACAGACAGCACTGACCTTCCAGTATTAACACAAAAAGGACAACAAGCATAGAGCTCCATACCACCAAGTGACATTCGGCACATTCATGACACAATGCATGCACGCTTGAATTCAAAATTCTGGAAGTTACACCTGTTATTAATGCCACTACATTTCACATTTGAAGTGCATTTTCTTGTGCTTAAATTAACCTGTGATCTTGAAAACATATCCGATTAGACAATTGCATTGTCCAAATTTCATGACTTTACAATAATTTTTTCTTCGTGTTGGGATTCTTATTTTCGTCAGTGTAATTAAAACCTTACGCTTACAATCGTAGTTCTAAATTGCACAATCTACCACTAGGAACTTATATTGTTCCAAGTGAAATGATAGATGGAAAGCCTGAAATATAAATATATTTATATATAATGTAACTGAGATGTTAATGGAAATAATTTAATCGAAGTAAATAAATAAAACTGAAAATATAAAGAAATTCAATAATATTTATTTAAGATATTACATACTCTGTAACTTATTAACTTTTTTTTATCCAAATAGATTTTATTCGCTTTTATTGACGTGATGTTGAGTTATTTTTTATTTAAATTCTGCTTAATATAGGAATCCCACAAATGTTGAAAATTATTTTTTGACCAGAATAAAACTTCTAGCTTAACAATACGCTTGGTTTATTTCAATTTATTTTTAAATTACTTTATTCATCAGGGTGAAAGTTTCCATTTTCGTGCTGAGAGATATTGCATGAATAATTTCGAATCGGAAGATCTCCCTCAGAAAGGAATACTAACTCATAAATATATTCTAATGCAAAGCAAATACCCTGGTCCATATTATATTTATAAATGTGGTGAATGCCTAGAGAAAGGCAAGATAATATTTTTAAAAGGATCAAGATTGATAGAACTTCATGTCTTGCTCGGAACTTTCAAAGCACCACTTTTTCATGCTTCTCAAACTTAAAAGAACGAATTTCTTTTTGCTTCGCTCTATTTAGCGTTTAATTTAATTGAAATGTATGGGCTACATTATATACAAAAGAAAGGAATTAGCTTCCACAAAAGAATCACTGGAAATTTTCAATTTAAAATAATTTTAGAGAAATATATTTATATCATTGTATAATAAAATAAAAATGTCTGATATATTTATTTGTTATTTCTTTAAGATAATTGAGATGTCGGAACTTAGTTTCGATACACTCTAAAAGATCAAGGCATGTTTAAAATGTTTATTCTTGTAAGGGGATTAAAGAAGAATTAAGTGTTACGGGATTTATAAATATCTCTATTCCTTTAAATAAATTTAAAAATATTTTAATAATAAATTGATTATTAATTCTAATTATAAACTGTAGGATTGAAATCAAAATTTCCTCTTTTGAATGGTTCCAGGGAAATGATAAAGCTAATTTTAATTTATCATAATTAATATAGACATAGTATTTCATTTAAGATATTTACTTTTAGGCTATACACAGTACCCTTTTAAAAAAAAGTTTTTGGAGACAGTAATAGTAAATTATGCTGTATATTCAACATAATTCATTATTAAGTTGATTCTGAGAGTAAAAAGTCACTTTAAGACCAGCCATTATTTTAAAATTTAAAAATTAAGAATTTTTGAAGTTTTTATAAACTTTTATAAAATGCTTAATTTTTAAAATTTTTAGTCATTTTACGTGATTTATGTTTCTTAAATTATTGCAAATAAAAGTTAATATGGATTTGAAATTCTGTGCCTTTGCTGATTTTTAATAATAATTTTTCTAGCTAAACCAGGGAAAAACACGAATTTTTTAAAAAATACTAACTTTAGCATTTAAAAAAATAGCTAGAAATCTCAAACTTAAATATATACTAATTTTTATAGAACGTACGTTAGTGAGTATATACAAAAAAATTTCAAGTTTCTATTTTGAATAGAAAAGAAAATCTTAGTGATTATAGAAAAAGCACTTATGTCTTTTCAAAATTAAAAGTTAGAGAAAAACGCATTTAAAGTTTGTAAAGACATAAAACAAAAACTTATAATACTCGTAACGCTCTAATTTTTAATATGTTATTCTCCAATGTATGTTCTACATTAAAACACTACTTTGATTAAATATGACAGAAAACATTTCCTTAATTCAAAATATTTTTTTTTGCATAATATTGATAGCATTAGTTAAGACGACAAGAGTTATTCAGCTTAATTTTAACCTAATATTTTCTCAAAAGTTTTGAAACACAAAGTATTTATTTAAAAAATAATAATGATACTAATTTAAGCTAAAAATCGCCGGGTTTGTAAATAAATTTAATTTTTTTCAGTTTTTAATTGGGGCAATTTAGCAAGTTTGAGTTTTTTCTACGCAACATTAAAATACTAAATTATAGCACTCCAATATGTTTACTATAATGTGGTTTGGTTCATCTTGGAAAAATTCAGTTTTATCTGCAATACTTGAATTCAGAAGAATTGCATTCGGAAGTCTAGCTGCAGTACTAGCTGAGGGCTGATTTTAGGTACATCATTTTCAGTAGTATTTCATCTCTTAGAAATGTTGTTTCTCATACCTAACTGAGAATGTATTGGCCATGGCATTTTCTCAACAGGAAATAATTGTTGATAAAGTTACTAAGTTATATAAAATATTTTTTTAAGCAAAATTGGCCTTGAAATCAATCTTTATTACGTAACAATGAGCATTCAAAACATAATCAAGCAGAAGTGATTTTAGTAATGAAAATTGAAATTAATAACCATTTTACATTGAAAGAGTTGATTGTACTCAAAAATATTTTTAGTTAATTCAATTTGAGAGCAGAACAAAAAAATGCTTTAAAATGAAACCGAAACCAAAACTTAAGCTCAGGAAAGTTAAAATATTTTACAGACTTATTTGTTTTCAGATCAGAAATTTGGTGGCAAGCTTCTCAATGCTATGGGACACAAGAAAATACACAAAAAATGTTTTTTGGCATATTTGAAATTTTTAGGGTATTGTCTACTCTTACGGTTAGAACAATTTGAATCAACAAGAATTCTGACTGATGCATAAAAATTCTTTGCTTTTTATGAGCTTTTTTTTACATTCCTTTAAGAGGAATTCAAGGAAAATACATTAAATAAACTGCCGCTGTCTTAATGGCTAGAAATTAGTACCCAAAATAATTCTTACGATTTCAGGTTGCTAAAATCATAGAAAAAGTTAATCGTAATGAAAGCACTGAATACCCATATGTTACATTCCTTTTCTGTTAAACAATGCTTGTAAAAAAGCAATTTGCAACGAAAAAATGTTTCCCGCAATTGAAAAGGGATTTTGAATGTCGTTTTTTTGTGAGTATATATATTATCTAAAGCAAATAAAATTTTTCTTTTTCAGTTTTTTATGATCACAATGAATTTAATAAAAACTTAAGAAGTTTTTTTATTTACCACATTTTATTCAAATATTTCATATTCCTATTCATCTTCGGTCATTTTTCTGGTTTTACGGATAACTGAAATAAAACGAATTCCCTGAAATTTATTATGGAATGTTTGATTATTATGTTTGTAATGTTGCTTTACTTAAGGTAATTATAGCGTCAAAGTTCTTCAAATTTTTTCATTTTTTGATTTTACTTTTAAAAAATAGAGAGAATTTAACTGCGTTCATAGATGCATTATTTATGAGAATTCCATGAATAGAATGCTAGAAAATTGAAAGCAAATGTGATGTAACTGTGATTCAGGTGCACTTTCTTTAGAATCTGTTTTATATATAATATGTATAACAAAATACCAATTTTTCCTATACAAGGAATGCATTTTTTTCTGTATTATATGTGTAAACTTTTTAAGAACTCTAAATTTTTTTGTGCAAAAATGGAAGATATTGTGAATTATTGGTAACACGTGTTGGCGAATTAGGGAAAAGAGTAATTAAAAAGACATCTAAATAATCTGGAATTTAAAATACAAATTAAAAACTGAAAAATGATGCAGAGTATCCAATTAATTATGCTGTGGTTTTATATTGCATTAAAAATTTTATATTACTAATCGTAGACGAAAATATTCTCAAAATCTCAAAATGTTTCTCTCTCTCTCAATTTCTCAAAATGCATTTTTGGGGATTCGGGTGTACTTTTCTCAAAAACAACTTTACCTATAGGGCTGATATTTTGCATATTGTACGATTCACAAATTTTCTATAAGTGAATGAATTTTTTTCGAATAAAAATTCATAAGTCTTATATATAGAACAAATTTTGCATAAAATTTAAAGAAAATTGAAATCACAAGGTTTAAAATTTTTCATGAATTCGTTCTTTTTAAACAAATTTGATTACATTCGTAATATGGACTGCTATGATTACAAACACTTTTCAAAAATTTAAATATGTGCATGGGATTTAATGCAAAATGTACCTACCTAAAATGTAAGAGCATCACTCGATAAAAATTTTTTATGGATTATTAATTGCTCTTACAGAATTATTTATAATTTAAAATGAGATTTTCTTACATAAGGTATCCGACTACGTACGGAACCGTGATTTTCAAAAGTGCATAAATGGATAATTTTCATGATATTTAGTGTCACTTAGATTAGAATATATACATAAAATTTTTTTAAGGATATTTTGACAAAAAAATTTATTTAAATACAATATTTTGGCAAAAAATTAACTTAGAATAATCTTTTTTCCAAATGTTCTCCTTTTGTGAAAAATGCTTCTATTACAATAATATTTTACCTGTATATAGCCCAGACCTCTCTACAGAGGCTCAACTAGAATTTTTGAAATATATAGCTTAGAAGTGGGTTTATTCCTATTTTACGACAACAGAGGGGAGCAATTTTAAGAAAAAAACGCGAATAATTATTTCAATTGGTGGTAACTCTGAAAATAATGTGAATTTTTCAAAAATTCTAGTTGAGCTTCTGTAGAGAGGTCTGAGCTATATACAGGCAAAATACACTCTGTCGCAAAAAAATATATGCACCCAGAAGAAATTGAGCTACATTCACGAAATTTGGTATGCATGTAGTGCATATGAAAATAAACAAATGATTTAAAATTCAGAACAAAATATCATTTTATTAAGCGGTTACAGCTTGCAAAAGGTTAAAAATCAGTAAGTAGTAAAGCCACCTCTGGCAGCTATACAAGCCGAAATTCGGCGTGGCATCGATTCAATTAGATCACTTATGACCCCCTGTGGAAGATCCTGCCATAGTCTTTGCATCTGCGCAGTTAATTCTCCTGTATCTCGGGACGGCTGCAGTTGCCTTCCCAGCGCGTCACAGACATGCTCTATTGGCGAAAGATCTGGTGACCCGGCAGGCCATGGTAGGACGTCATATCCTTGAAGACATTGTTGGGAGAGTCGCGCAGTATGTGGACGAGCATTATCCTGTTGATAAATGGCAACTGGGCGACTTGATAGCATGGGTAGCACAATCGGCGTTAAAATATCGTCCACGTATCTGCGAGCTGTCAAAGTGCCTTGAAGGACCACTAAAGATGATCGTGTGTCCCAAGAAATTGCTCCCCACACTGTCACACCTTGTGAAATTGCTGTATGCCGCTCGACAATAAATGCCGGATCGGACCGCTGGCCGGTGCGCCTCCAGACACGTGTGCGGTGGTCATCAGCACTGAGACTGAATCGGGATTCATCACTGAAGATGACACGTCTCCAGTCTGTCACACTCCAAGTTGCCCGAGGTCGGCAAAATCCAGTCGACACTGCCTATGATGTGGGGTCAGTGGTAAGCGTCTTAGCGGACGTCGGCTCCTCAAGCCAACTTCGGTCAGTCGTCTCCTTATGGTTTCTCTTGATGGCACTGGATGTCTGGAAGGAGGTAAGTGGCGTTGAATCGATGCTAGCGACGTTGTTGGTGCCGAAGTGGCCACTTTTCTGATTGCACGATCCTCACGATCATTTGTGTTCCTGGGACGTCCTGACCCTCCGCGACGGTACACTCTACCTTCTGTGATCCACTGTTGCCAACACCGAGCAACTACCATATCGCTCCGACCGAGGGGGCGACCGATACGTCTATTCGACCAACCTGCTTCTCTGAGGTCTATTATACGGCCCCTATCAAAGTCCGTCAGCTTTTCTTACTGCCGCCGGTTACGTCTTAGAGGCATCCTAAGTCTCAATATCGTCTATCAAAGTCATCAGATTCGTTTGGATAGCCGTACGGCGCTCGTACTCATGCTTTTAAACTCTCCCAGTTGCGCAACTAATATGCGCATAGCACATTTAGCCTTGTCTCATTGGCTTCGAAATTTTAATCATTTGCATATCTCTTACCAGACTACATTCTTGCCGAGTTTCGTGATTGTAGCTTGATTTCTTCTGGGTGCATATATTTTTTTGCGACAGAGTGTATTATAATAGAGCTATTTTTCACAAAAGGAGAATATTTTGAAAATGGGTCATTCTATGTTCCTTTTTTGTCAAAATATTGTACTTAAGTAAATTTTTGTTGTAATACTATTCTTAAAACAATTTTATATACATTTTCTAATCTAAGTGACACTAAATATCCTAAATATTATCCATTTATACGCTTTTGTAAAATCACGGTTCCAAACGTAGTCGGATATCTTAACAGGTGAATAAATATAAAGATAATTCATTGTAAAAATATCACTTCTATTGCTTTTAATTTAAATAAGTAAGAAGCATTTAAATTTAGTGTAAAATGTTCATTTTTCCTTGTCGATGACGTCCCAGTTACCTTAACACATTTACTTAAAATGCAATTAAATGGACTCAATCAGATGATAAATGAATACTAAGTATGTACTAGAAATTCAGATTTTATTTGTAAAGTTTAAGTTTCACTAAAGTGATTAACATAAACATGAAGTGAAAAAGGGTTTGAAAAGACTTCACTCATTTACCTGCTTTGATTCTTCTTCTAAAAGGATGTTAAAATGTAAAATTTGGAGTGCATTTCAAAATTTCATTTTTAAAAATATATAATCTGGTATCAGATATTGTAATATAAATTTTCATTCTTTCTTAATAGAAATAACAAAAAAGATTTTAATACCATTGAAGAACAACGTGGCGTAATGAAGGATTGTACCAAAATCTAGTTTGAAAATGCCTTGCTATCAGACATATTCATTATTTTACAAATCTTAATAAATTTTAATTAAAAGTTGAAAGAATATTTTCAATCTCTTTGAGACAAATTTCGATACAACAAAAGTACTATTAGCCTTAAAATACACGCTCAAAATTTTACTGTACTATTTAGAAGAAAAATACCAAAATTTTTTATTGTAAGTTAAAAATTTTTAAGGTTCGGACTACGTTCGGAATCGTGATTTTGCAAAAGCGTATAAATGGATAATATTTATGATATTTAGTGTCAGTTAGATTAGAAAATGTATATAAAATTGTTTTAAGAATATTATTACAAAAAATGATTTAAGTACAATATTTTGACAAAAAATGAACATAAAGAGTGTTTTTTCCAGGTATGGAAGTTTAAGTTGGCATTACTTTCCAAGATGGCGACCGATTTAACAGCTGTCAAGTGATTTATTCTCAGTTTGGTTTGGCAATTCATCAAAACGATCATCAAGCAAGGCGTAGATTCGTCGAATGGGCCCAAAACGAGATTGCCGTTGATCCCGATTTATTTTCATAAGCGAATTTTGTTTAGCGAAGCGCACTTCTGGTTGAATGGCTACGTCAACAAACAAAACTGCCGCATTTGGAGTGAAGCTAATCCATAAGTGTATGTTGAAACACCGTTACATCCAGAAAAACTGACTGCTTGGTGCGATTTATGGGCTGGTAGAATCATTGGTCCGTACTTCTTCAAAAACGACGAAGGCCACAACGTTACAGTCAATGGTGATCGGTATAGAGCCCTGATTACTAACTTTTTCATTCCTGAATTGAACAATCATGATGTCTAGGAGCTGTGGTTCCAACAAGACGGCGCAACATATCACACAGCTCGTGCCACAATCGATTTATTGAAAGACACGTTTGGTGACCGCCTAATTTCACGTTTTGGACCTGTGAATTGGCCTCCAAGATCTTGTGATTTAACACCGCTAGACTATTTTCTGTATGGCTATGTAAAGTCATTGGTATATGCGGATAAGCCACAAACGCTTGACCATTTGGAAGACAACATTCGCTATGTTATTGCCTATATACGGCCACAAATGTTGGAAAAAGTCATCGAAAATTGGACGTCCAGATTGGACTACATCCGAGCCAGCCGTGGCAATCATATGCCAGAAATCATATTTAAAATGTAATGCCACAAGATTACTTTCGAATAAAAAAAAATTCATGTCAATTGAATAATACATCATTGTTTTATTGCAATTTAAAGTTCTATACCTCTAAAAAAACACCATTTAGAATGATTAATTGAATGAACATAATTTTCAAAATAGTCCCCTTTTGTGAAAAATGCTGCTATTTTAATAATATTTTGCCTGTATATAGCTCAGACCTCTGTACAGAGGCTCAACTAGAATGTTTGAAATATATAACTTAGAAGTGGGTTTATCCATGTTTTACGACAACAGAGGTGAGAAATTTTAAGAAAAAAACGCCGATAATTATTTCAATTGGTGGTAAGTGTGAAAGTAATGTGAATTTTTCAAAAAAAAAATAGTTCAGACTCTCTGGAGAAGTCTTTATTTTAAATAAGCAAAATATTATTATTTTAGAAGCATTTTTTATAAAAGGAGAACATTTTGAAAAAAGGTTATTTTAAGTTAATTTTTTGTCAAAATATTGTATTTAAATAAATATTTTTTGTCAAAACGTTTTTTAAACAATTTTATATACATTTTCTAATCTAAGTGACTCGAAATATCATGAAAATTATCCATTTATACGCTTTTTTGAAATCACTGTTCCGAAAGTAGTCGGATACCTTAAAAATAATTTCATACTCAGTTTTGCAACTTAAGTTCCTCATTTCCTTCAGAACATTACATTCAAAGGCGCTGGTGGTTAGAAAATAATATACACTATTTAAGCCAAAAATTAAAAAAATCCTCTTAGTCACAATATACCTATATATATATATATATAAATTATATATATATATATATATATATATATATATATATATATATATATATATATATATATATATATATATATATATATATATATATATATATATATATATATATAATTCTCCTGTGCGTGTGAATGTGACTAAACTCCTCTTAATCGTCTGGATCGATTTTGATGACATTTTTTTGTGTGGGTTCAAGTGGATTCGAGAATGGTTCAGAATCAGAATTCGGTCCGATATCGCACAATTAGTTAAAAAGATATTAATTAAAAACCTTAAAACGTTTAATTGCTTTACCCCTGTGTGCTATTTATTCTGCTAATGCGCGGTAAGAAAAGCCACGTTACGGTATACATCTTTATATCTTTATGTATAAAAATCTTCTGTGCGTGTGTATGTAACTGAACTCCTCCTAAACGGCTGGAGTGATTTTGATGACATTTGTGTGTGTGTGTGTGTGGGGGGTTAAGTGGATTCGAGAATGATTTAGATTCTAAATTCAGTCCAATATTAGTTAAAAAGATATTAATTAAAAACCTTAAAACGCTTAGTTGTTTTACCCCCGTGTGTTGTTTTTCTGCTAATGTGCGGCAAGAAAAACAAGAAATAAGAGGGGAGAATTTTCCGATATTTTCGCCGTTTTTAAAATTGCAATCTAATTTTTCTATAAAAATCAGACAAAAAATAATTACAGAATCAGAAAGATTATTCATTTCGCCACAATACGGCATATATCTTTATACATATAATTCTGTGTGTGTGTATGGGACTGAACTCCTCTTAAACGGCTGGACCGATTTGAATGATATTTTTTATGTGGGTTCCAGTGGATTCGAGAATGATTTAAATTCACAATTCGGTCCGATGTCGCAATTAGTTAAAAATGCACAAATTATGTAAGGGAGCGTGATTGTTCATAAAAAAATCGTGGGCAATATTCTTGAGGCCACTATTTTCAGCAGTAAACTTCAAGGTGAAGTTGTACTTCTACCACACATCCCAATGATTCTTTCAGACTCACCTATCCATTCAAATGTTTGCAATTTCCAATTCGCGTGGTATTTGCTATGACTATTAATACGTCACTAGGTAAAACAATGAAAACTAGTGGTAAAGATTTAGAAAACCCTTGCTTTTCACACGGACAGTTATATGCTGCATGTCCGAGGCTTGGAAAACCATCGTATTTGGTTGTTTATACCCCTCAAGGATTAACCAAAAAAATTGTACATTCAATAGCATTGCGATAAATTTATTTTTTGTGGATTAAAAAATATACCTGTTATATGAAAATACCTCCAGTTTTATCTTTTTTACCCTTTAATCAAAATAAGTTTAATTTCTATTCAGAATAGGTTCTATATTCAACTTATTTCAAAGTAAATACATAATCACACGCAATCGATAGATCGAATTATGGTAACTGTACATGTGATGATGTCAGGTATTGTAATAACTTTCTTTATAAAAAATTTCCTCAAAACGATCCAGATTGTTACAACTTATTCAAAAAAATTTGTAATTTTCGGATTTAAAACTTGTGTACAGGACAACGTTTGTCGGGACCGCTAGTATGATACACAATTCTACTGTGTGTGTGTATGTGACTGAACTCCTCCTAAAAGGCTGGTCCAATTTTGATGAAATTTTTTGTGTGGGTTCAAGTGGATTCGAGAATGGTTTAGATTCAGAATTCGGTCCAATATAGCTATTAGTTAAAAAGATATTAATTAAAAACCTTAAAACGCATAATTGTTTTATCCCTGTGAGTTGTTTATTCCGCTAATGCGCGACAAGAAAAAAAAAGAAATAAGAGAGGATAATTTTGTTTTTCACACGGGCAATTGTATGTTGCGTGTCCAAGGTTTGGCAAACTATCGCATTTGTTTTATCATACCCCTCAAGGATTAACCAAAAATATTGTGCATTCGATTTCATTACGATAAGTTTATTTATCGTGCATTAAAAATATACTTGTTGTGAAAATAGCTCGAGTTTTATTTTATTTATCATTTAATTAAAATAAGTTTAAGTTTATATTCAGAATAGCTTCTATTATATTCAGCTTAGTTCATAGCATACACTGACTCACACGCAATCGATAGGTCGAATTGTGGTAACTGTGCATGTGATGACGTCAGGTATTGTAATAACTTTTTTTAATAAAAATTTTCATCAAAACGGTCCAGATTGGTACATTTTAGTGTAAAGTATTATACTACTCTATGCTATATTTATTTTGTGTTAAAATTATAATATTTGTATGCAACGTGGTCCCTTATGTCATAATGGTGATTCAATGGAAACTTTGCTAAATCTTGGCGATAGAGCCAAGTTGGTATAATTTTTGGTGACCAAGTTGGTGAACAACTTTGGCGATCATTTTAGCGATTTGACGACCATGTTGACGAGTTCAGGACCTTATGGATTCTTCTAGAAATTAGTGGAGAAACCCAATAATTTGACGATCTGTGACGCAAGCGGATCTTTCTCGAAGGATCCACCGGGCTTATAAATAGAGAGATGCTCACCTAAATGAATCAGTATTGTTTTGAGTAACGATTAGTAGTGTTACCTTGACCGTTGAAGCTATTAGTGTTTATTTTGGCGGTTGAACGAGAGATTGCTTGTGAATAACCTTTCACATACGTGTATTTTAGACACTGATAATTTTGTCTGATTTCTGTTAAAGGTGTGAAATCCTCCTGATATTTATTCTGCAAAGTTTGCTGCTGAATCATGTATGTCAAGGATTGATTTTCGACAATAAATTCCCATTGTTTTTATATAACTGTGTTGTTCTTGGCGACTAATTTGGATAAAATCCTCAACCCCGATCAACGTAACAATATATATATATATATATGTATAGTCACATTGGAAAATCTTTCACAAATACTATGTATTTTGAATTTAGATAGTTGAATACACTTTCTAACATTTTCACTTTCTATTTTTCACTTTCTTTCTTAAAAATTAATTCTGTAGGAAGTTGTCGAAAGAGGACAGAAATTAATGGAACTAAGCACAGAATAAAAAAGGAACGGTAAAAACTATGAATAATGAGATGATATATTATATGGTTCAATGATTGCAAAATAAGGAACGGAGAAGGCATCGGACGTCTTAGCTGTTCAAAAAAATGTTCACACAGCAAGGGCATATAGAAAATTCATAAAAAGGAGTAATATAAGGGTATAAAAGGAGCAAAAATATAATGGGAACTTTTAAACGAACCGATGCGTGATAAGCATGCTACGATTGATTAGCAAAGGGGGTCGGTTATACAAAACATTATTTCCTCGTCCACAATGTCTTATTATGAACCTTCAGGACGTGTGATAGCAATTTCAGAATCCTTATGTTGCCCTAAGTTCATCTAGACATGTTTGCATTAATCATCTAGATACAGACAAAAAATGGGACTCACGACTCTATTCATCCTCAGTCAGCGCAGTTACAAACTGATCTAAGCACACACAATAGTAATGGGATTTTATGGTGTACAGATCAGGCTTGAGGGGCAAGCGGCGTGACGATCAACACGAGATTAGACTCTCTCATCTCAGATATCTGTCAAAGGTCCTGCTGGATGGTTAGTAGCGACGAACAACTTATCTGACATTTCTTTGTTTCTTCTTCTGAGGCTTTATATCGATTGTTTCCGTTCTGTCAAGATAATGCACGATCGCACGTGGCATGCTTTGCTGTATATATTGCTTATCTATTCCCTTAAGAATGCATTTGGGTTCGGATAGGAACGCGCTTTACTCGTAATTATCATCCTGAAGGGTTTCCGACATTTAGTTTGACAGGTGAAAACAATTTGGCAAAAAATCTCTCTGGACACCATCCGGGAATTTTATTTATCTATGTCAAGTTGGCTGACTGTTAACGAAAAGGTCAGAAGTGGACCAACGCCTTATTAACTTTCTCATTTTAAAATGATTCTCTGGAATATATAGATATAAATAACTTAATTGTTCCGAAATTGTAATGATTTCTTATTTTGTGTCTATTCATCCCACCCATTTAGTTGTATCGCAATTGAGCAATTTCTTCGTGGTTTGTCGGTTTTAATGATTTAGAGTAGTGATGCAGAGACTACGATCCGTGGTGTGGTCAACTTAAAAGTTCCGTATGGTCCATCCCATATTTTAAAACGCTAGTATAGAAATAGTTTCGATTTCAATGCTTGAAAAAATTCACTTTACGGTACGTGTTATTTCTTGCATATGCGCAAATTTTTATAGAAATTGGTTTTTTTCCTTATAGAAAAATACAGTTGTGATAATATGCATAAAAGTTTATTAAAAAGCTTTTATACGTGCAAGAAAAAGGAAGAAATTTATTGATTGTTAACTACTATTGTGCACTGTAAAGTATCAAAAGGGTTATTGGTAACGAATTTTGTAATTTTGAGCAGTGGAGATGTGATGAGGATGGTGTACCCGTGGTAGCACTTCACTCTTAAAAATTCATGCCATATCAACGAGAGGATTTTGAGTCAGGACAGATTTAACGAGCGTTAAAGCCCACGACTTGGCGGAAGCAACACTATCCGCGAGTTCGTGCCCATGACCATATCTGCAGAAATAGAATCCACTCTAATAAATATGAATAAAAATATGAAAATATGCAAAATATAATGTTTATCTTTATATTTAAATTTATAACGAATGGAAAAAAGACGGACAATAGAGCATCTTCTCCTGGCCGTGTGGGCACTTAACCAGTCAACCTGCCAGCTCGGTGAGAAAAGCAGATGCCCGTGCGCGAAAACTTCTCGTTATTTGTATAGTATTAACTGTTTTGATGTAATTGTAACTGTTCCATTATTTAAAATTATTTGAGCTAACCGCCGTACTCATTTTTGTGTGTGTGAGTGCAGGCTATAAATTTAAATATATATATACAGAGAGAGAGAGAGAGAGTTTCAACTTCCTTAACCGCATTAATGTTGAAGAATTTTTCTATTATACTATTTCTTAAAATTTATTGTGTTTCAGAATAAATAGCACTCACCTGCCAAAAAAACTTTTTGTGTCTCACTTTTAAAAAGAGTATATTTATCACTGTCTTAAAATGAATATTGGACTCGACAAATTTACTATACAAAATCTTTATATCTGAAATATTACTGAAATTTAGTTAAATATTTTTGAAAAATTTGCTGAATTCGAAGTTTTTTAATATATTTATTGCAGGTTTCTTACATGACTTTAAATGGATTAAATTCACGTAACGTAATAGTCACATGATAAATGCAATCACGTGTTTTTCATCAATCAAGTGCTACACTGCTACCAACATTTTTCTCATAAATAAATTTTTTTAGAAGTAAACATATTTTTTAACAAGAATAGCACCCATAGGTAAATAAAATTAACTCGATTTAAAAGTAACCGTATAATATAAAAAAATTTTACTTAAAAAATGTTTCCGATAAATATTAATACTTACACATCTTTGCCCTATTATTAAGGTGACCAGTTTTTTTACAATGAAAAGGAGGACGCGTGCGATGAAACATTTTATTAATTCAAATAAAAATATGATAATTACGCTTGTATTTCTTTTAATTAATTACTTAAACGAGTATTTTTCCGTCGGATATTTTTTTGTCAATATATCTTTTTCTAATACATCGGAAATTTGGGAGCAAAAAATATTCTTTATATTAAAAAATTTACTATAAGTACTGCAGCTAAAATATCAACATTCAATCTTGATTTCTTACTTGTCCAAAATTCATTACTAATTCAAAAATATCTTTCAATTTCTGCCTTAGTTCCAGGTTATCACAACGTAATTCAACAAGAATAACTTAATTATCATATGGAGAGTGTTCATTTTTAAAATAGTTATGTATTTCCATCCTAGCATGCTGATTTTCAAATTGTTCTAATTTATTAGAATTTAAGTATACATTCAATCTTCTAATTTATTCAAATAGACTATTGTCATCGATTTTAATATCAGGCGTTTTATTCGATGAAAACCCAACACAGTTTTCTATATCTTCCCACTTTACTTGCGATGAAGTCAAAAAACACCATCGAAAATTGTTATTTCCTGTGGTATTTGTTCAGACCATATTCTTCTACATATTGGAAATATGTTTGGTTCATCTCTGAAAAGAGATTAACAGATCAGTTTTAAAATATTGAAAAGGAGGACAAGTAGGAGGACACTTTTTGAGGAAGAACATAACCTATAAGAGGAGGACGGTTGGTGACCTTACTATTATCAATTTTGTAGTCATTTATGAATTTAACTAGTAAAACGATAAGTACAAATCCAGTGACAGTTTTGAATTCAATGAAAAACACGGGATTATATTTATCATGTGATCAGGAAGAGAAATAATTGCATTCTGTGAATCAAAGTAACTCACACAGTAGTTAATTATTTTTATATTATAGAAATCTCTTATCTTTTTACTTATTTATTTAAAAAACAAACATTCAGAAAAGAAAAAGAAACTCATTAAAATCGAAATAATTTTTGGAACTTGAAATTTAAATCACCATATTTTTTTTCATTTCATGCACAAAAAAAAATTATTGAAAGCAATTTAAAACAATAATCAGAATCACAATTTATTTTTGAAAATGATTAAAGAAATTCTAATGCATATTTGCTGTGTCATTCTAAGCAAGAATACGCCTATTTAAAATACTTATTTGATTGATCTAAAATTTCAACTACAATCTCGTGGAAAAATATCTTTTAACAGGAAATTAAAATAATGTCAAAAGATAAAAAGACGTGTCTGCAAAGAATTCAAATATCTTACGCCTGATAGTGGGCATGAGTAAAATTTAGATTAAAGTTGAAGGGTGCCTGGTAATATAAATTCACGTAACACATGAGCTTAATGCTGTCAACTGTGGTTACGTGTTTTGAAAAATACATTCAGGAATTTTAGTTTATTTTTCCCAAACGATTTTATCGTCTTTAAAAATATTTATAACTACTTAAAAGCAAATGACTGAAAAATATGTCCGTAAAATAGTAGAGGATTCTTTATCAAAGATAATATTAAAATATTAAAAAAATATTATATATATTTGCTATTTAAATTGTAGGAACAAAAAAAATCATATTAATTGCATTATTAACAGCGATTTTTATTCTGTAAAATTTGTATTCTATATGTTTGCGTATTATCAATTCTTTAAGGTTGTAAATAAGGCTTATTTAAGAAATATACAAAGAATTATAAAATAGAATAAGATATAAAATGCATTACAAAACAATGAAGGTAAAAAGCTTTCAGCATTAAAAATAAAGAACATTGAATAAAAATATGAGTATTCTCTCAAATAAAAACTTAAAAATGCATTTTTTCTCTTTTAATTCTGTCATTTGTAGTATGGCTTATGTAAGATCACATAGATAATTAATATCAGTTTATTTATGATATATTTTTTTTATGAATCAAATCTTGCTTAAAGTCAGGTATGCTAAAACATAAAATATTGTTACGTAGATCCGAGGGTTCGAGGATTTTATGCAAAAACAATCACAAAAAAAAATAACCAGTTCTTTAAGAGCGGGTGCGAATTTATTATCGAAAATCCAATCCTTTCAATACAGGATTAATCGGAAATATTCACAGGGTAAATATCCGAAGGTCTTCAGGCCTTCAACAGCAATCAAACACATAAAACAGTGTTTAAAAATACACGTAAGTAAAGATTATTCACAGGCAAAGCCGAGCTAATCGCTAGTCAAAACAATCCTCACTACTCGCTGGCTTAATCAAGACTCCTCGCCGTATCGGCGAGCATCGTTTTTATAGGCGCGATAGAAACTTCCAGAAATATAACCGCTCATGTCATTGAACGTGACACTAGTGGAGAGATCTACTATTTTCTAGAAAATTCCAGAGGGTTCCCGAATTCGCCAACATGGTCGCCAATGACGCCAAAATGGCCGCCAACTTGGTCGCCAAAAATTATGCCAACTTGGCTCTACCGCCAAGATATCGCCAAGTTTTCATTGAATCGCCATTTTAACGTAAGGGGCGGCATTGCTTGTGAATAGTACAATTTTAACACGAAATAAATATAACATAGAGTAATATAAATGCATTAAACACTCAAATACAAATTATTTACACTACTTACACAAAATTCGTAAAAATATCCATTATTAATTGTAGTTGTAAGAGATCAGCATTTTACTTCTTTTAAAAAATAAGAATCCAGAAACCAGTGAAACATAAAAATCAAGCAAGAATTTACCATATAAACTTTTTATCTTTAAAAAACCAACTACACAGACTGTTTTCTTCCAACTGAAATGAAGAGATCTAATAATTTCTGTTCTTAAGCTCGTGCATTTAACTAACCCTAAATGTCCCCAAAATGCTGATTCATAAGGGTATTAAAAAGATTATTAATAAAAGTCATTTGGTTGTTTGTTATGATTTTACCTATTTTGCAATCTAAAGAAACAGGAAATTTTTCTATTAATTTTAAAGAATTACACAAGTACAATTATTATTTTAATAAAAATTTAACTTTCCACTTGCATATGTACTTACATTAATTGTTTCTTAAATACTGAATAACCATGGTAAACAAGTGGCGAACTTATAAACCAGGCATTATATCTGTCGAGTCGTGGACACACACACACACACACACACACACACACACACACACACACACACACACACACACACACACACACACACACACACACACACACACACACACACACACACACACACACACACACACACACACACACACACACACACACACACACACACACACACACACACACACACACACACACACACACACACACACACACACACACACACACACACACACACACACACACACACACACACACACACACACACACACACACACACACACACACAACACACACACACACACACACACACACACACACACACACACACACACGCACACGCACACGCGCACGCACACGCACACACGCGCACGCGCACGCACGCACGCACACACACACACACACACACACAAAGGAAGGAAGTTGAGAAAGAGTAGACTGCTAATTAGGGTTTTCTTTCCCTGGAAATCAGAGGTTGCCAGCTCAGGTGTCGTCCTTGTCACTTGACCATGGTTCAAAATTACGAAGTCCGTCACTGAAAGCCCTCAAGTAGCTGAACTATGCGACGTTAATATTCGCTCACATTTCCGGGAAACCATAAAATTTCCAAACTTTTTGTATTTCCGGGAATAATACATCTTTCCCGCGAACGACAAGGGGGGGAATAATCTGAGGTAGCTAGTTTTGACTTGATTAGGGAATTCGACCCCCGATATAAAATTTAGCTGACAGCAGAGCTGCATTTTGCGATCGTTCACCCCAGATTCCTTGGAAGGAGCAATGCCCCCCAGGAGTTGGGTAAGAGTTAAATAAGAGAAACAGCAACACCTACGTAGGGCCGAGGAGAATTTTTACAGCTTGTTGTGGAAAAGAGTAATTATTTGTCCTGATAAGTTCCTCTGCGTCTGTCAAACATTGCTTCGCTAACTAATTCGCATATTTAGTTTATATATATATATATATATATATATATATATATATATATAAGCGAACATTATTCCTTAGGCTACCAACACGACAATTCTAATAAAATTATGATGTCTTAGTTTTCGCTGATAACTTGAAGTACTTACACTTAAAACTGTTAATAATTTAATTTTTTTATTTTAAACTTTTTTTTTTTGGGTACTTGTCTTCATTATAAACTGTTAGCCGTTTCCAAGCCACCTTTTTGGGTATTTCATAATGTTACATGAATCAAAACTGTTCTTATACACATATACAGTCAGAACTCCATATAATGAATTGCGAATTTCCTGGAACCTAGAACACTTTATTATTTCCTTCGTAAAAAAACCTCCAAATAGCGAACTTAATTTTCTATTTAACGAACTTTTCCTCTTCTGATTCGATTTCTTTCTCCCTATTTTTAAAATACTTCAGAATATTTTTCAAATTATTCTCTCTTTTAACACATTTTTGGTGATCAATGGCCTTAAACTCATTTTACCAGGTACCTAACTCACCTAGAGCAATGAAATTGACGCAATTCTTAAAAAAATCGCGTAAAATTAACAGATTTAAATTTAACGACGTATTTGGTAGTGTATTCTTAGCATTACTGGTTATAAAATAAATAACTTACGTTTAAATATACTTGCAGGCTTAAAATTAGAAATGGTCAATAAAAATTCCTTGATTTTAATTTAAAATTGTTTTTAAAGATTCAAAATACAGTGTCGTTCTGGACAATGTTCTTTTCTTTGATTTTCTTGAAAATCGTTTTTAATTGGTAAACTACACTGCTGGACAATTGCTAAGGACGGATCACAAATTGCTATGTAGCATAACATTAAGCGAGACACGAGGCCTAGTAGGATAAAATATAGTTGCCACACTGTTCAGACATTAAAAATAATATTTATTGTTCTGAAAGTACAAAAGCTGTGAAACATCTGAAAGAAAAAAATGTTCATTTGATCTGCGTACGGAGAAATGGAACAATGCATCTAAAAGTCAGCAGGCACCTTAAAGAAAGGTATCAGTACGGGATATGTCCACCGTGGAGTGTGATGCAACATTCCACACGTCGTACCATACTTTGCACAACATTATCCAGCAGCTGTTGAGGCAATTTATCCCATTCCTCTGTGAGTGCACGGATGAGGGTGTTCTTGTTTGTCGGAGGATAGTTTCGACCAGTAACTTGCCTCCCAAAGCATCCCACACATTTTCAATGGGGTTTAGATCTGGAGAACGCGCTGGCCATACGAGACGTTGAATACCCTCACTGTCTAGACAATCCTGAACAGCGAGTGTTCGATGACATGTTGTGTTGTCGTCCATAAAACAAATTTATCACCGACAGCACCACGGAAAAGACGAACATGAGGAAGTAGAACTTCATCAATGTATCGTTGGCCCGTCATAATCCCATTCGCAACCACATGTAGGCGCATGCAGCCATTGATCATGATGCCGGCCCACACCATGATACTACCTGTCGGATATCGGTACTTTTCCTGGATATTTTCTGGACGATAAGCAGTACCACTCTCGCGCCAGATCAGTTGGCGTTTACAATCCGATGACAGACTGAACCTACTCTCATCTGAGTATAGTACGCATGTCCAGTCCTGTTCAGTCCAATTGTGATGCTCACGACACCATTGCAAACGGGCAGTACGGTGCTGTCTGGTCAATGGGACACACACAACAGATATGCGTGCGTATAGTCCTCTTCTCCTCAAACGTCTGGCAACAGTTTTTCGGGAGATCTGCTTTCCTGAGGCAGCAAGAAACTGATTTGCCACCTGCTGAGCTGTGGTGCGCCTGTTCCTTTTTGCTGATAGAACGATATATCTGTCTTCTGCAGGCGTCGTACTTCTAACACGACCTCCCCCGTGCCGTCTACTACACATTCCAGTAGTTTTAAATGACTTCCACAGCCGTGAAACAACGCTGTGAGCGATGTCGAACTCCCTGGCAACATCTGTTATTTTTCGCCCTTCTTCGATCTTTCCTATGATTCGGCCACGCATAAAATCATCTATGTGATGTCGGGAAGACATGCCAAAAATTTTAAGTTCGCCTATTAAATCTTTCCTGTAAAACTTTGACTTGAAACAACAACTGTCCACACGCGTCAAAACCTTTAAAGCTCTTATGAACGCTATAACGTGATGAACAGACGTGGGAAAAAAATTTGCATACTCATACTTCTTCTTACTAATATCCCGCACTTATTTTAATTTTCCACATTCTGCTTCCTTTCATTTTGTGGTTGCTATGGATGATAGTGTTATCCGTCCTTAGCAATTGTCCAGCAGTGTATATAAAATGACTAGATATTAATTTTTTTAAAAAAATGGGAATAATTAATTTTAAAAAATATATAGTTTTTATGAATTTGAAATTTGTTTTATATGGTCTCTAAAGTAAATTAAAAGATGAATCTCTAATCACCAAATTTTCCATATAACGAACTTTTTTCGGTATTAAGCGACTTCGTTAAACAGAGCACCAATTATACATATAAATTACTGATATCTAAATCCTACCATTAAGCGTTAGGCTATATAGAAAATTTTTTTTATAATTTTTAAATCACGAATAAAAACTTTTAAAATTGAAGTAGACTTATTTCAATTTGTTTTATATGATACACGCACAATCCTTATGAAATAAAATGCTTCCGGGTTCCTAACATGAAAACTCATGGTTTCAATGCTAATACCTTAGGACTGTAGAATCAATCTTCTACTTTCAATAGATGTAATATGTATTTTTGCTCAAATATTTTTTCGCGTATTCTTCGGGACCGTATTAGGTGTATATTTAGGGATTTATTATTTTTTAGTGCAATGTCTGTGAATTTTATTGGAGACTATTGATGTGCTTTGTTGATGCAATAATTGAATACAGGGTGTAACTAAACTCTGCGGCAAAACTTTAAGGGATGATAGTACACATCAAGACAAACAATAGTAAATAGGAAAATTAGGGTTTCAAACATGTTCCGAAGGAGATAGATTTAATTTACGTTAAAATTGTAATATTCACAAGCAAACGCCGTCCCTTATGCTATAATGGTGATTCAATGGGAACTTGGCGAAATCTTGGCGATAGAAACAAGTTGGCATCATTTTTGGCGACTTTGGTGACTTGGCGATCATATTGGTGAGCATTTTTGGCGAGTTCAAAACCCTCTGGATTCTTCTAGAAATTAGTAGAGAAATCCACTAATTTCAAAACCTATGCCGTATGCGGGTTTTTCTCGAATTATCCGCGAGGGATATAAATAGAGAAAGTGCTCCCCCCTCAAAAGTGAGTCAGTTTGGTTTTGACTAGCAATCGGTTAGTATTGCTCTGATTGTTGAAGTGATTAGTGATTAATTTGGCTGTTGAAAGAGTGATTGCTTATGAATAATCCTTCATATACGAGTATTTTAGACACCGATTATTGTGTCTGAATGGTGTTGAAGGTGTGAATACCTTCTGAGATTTATTCTGCGAATATTGCTGCTAAATCCTATATCTTAATGATTGGAATTTCGACAATAAATTCTCCTCGCTCTTAAAGAACTGTCTTGTTCTTTGCGACTGATTTACATAAAATTTTTGAACCTCCGATCAACGTAACACTATTCAGAAAACGCCTCTACTTTTAAATGTCCTAGTCATAAATTATAGTTAAAAAAAACCCTAAGAAACACGCTTTTATAGTGAATAGAACTAAAAAGTAAAAAATTATTCTTAATATAAGGATAAAATGATTAACAATAAAATTAATGTCATTGAGATAAAAGCGTGGGGTGCTTTATATTAATTGTTATAATTTCTTTCTAGTTCAATTCCAAAATGCTGAGTTAGCGTAAAAATGTAGTACAAAGCACACCCCACGCTTTTACCATAATGACAATAATTTTCTCGTTAATCATTTTATTCTTATTTTAAGAATTATTATTTTTTTACTTTTTAGTTCAATTCACTATAAAACTATAATTTATTTTTCCTTTTTTTAGTTCGATCTACAATAAAAGCCTGTCTTTTTTAGTTTTTAAAAACTATATTTTATTCTTTGTTGAATTTACCTTTGAGTTTGATATTTGGGACCGGAATTATGTGGCTGCTGGAATTAGTCTTGCTCATTAATGGATCTGAAGGGTGTTTATTCTCTCCGTTAACGGGACCTCGGATTGCTATAATGTTAATTCGTATGATCACTTCTAAACGTATTGCTTTATAACAATAAAAAAAATATTTAGCTGTTAGAACATAAATTATTTTTATTCACATGCACGAGTCTTTTTTAAAATTTCCATTTAAGAAAAACTACGCACCCACCCACCCTACCCTTTTCACATAAAGAACACTTTTTTGTTTTATTTTTTATTAACCAGAATCCTATTTTGCGGTTTTAGGGTTGCACCTTAATCTTTTAGTTGCTAAATCTGGAATTAGTCGCCAAATCTAGAAACGATATAATGAATTAGTCGCCAAATCTCGTAAATCCTTAATTATTAAAATCCAGATCAGGACTATGAAACAAAGTTATGAAATTATTGTATTGTCATGGGCCCTTGACAAGTGTGCGAAATTTCAAATTAGTCTGACCTTTTAAATAGATAAAAATCGAGTTCAAAGAATCCATTACATGCAATTGAAATTTATAAAAATGTGTTTTTTAACATGTTTTTATACAAAACGAAGTAAAGGTACAGTATTTCTTCAATATTATCAAAGACGAAGGCTTCAAAATTTTTATTTCATCTGAAGTTATTGCATGGAAATTTATTGTTGAGCTCTCCCCATGGTGGGAGGCATTTACGAGCGTATAATGAGATTAATTAAAGAACCTTTAAAAATAATCGGTAGGGCTCTATTCAAATTTGCATTTAATATCTCTTTCCCTTTATTGTCTGTCGATGACATTATACCTTCATAATCTATCCTTCGGGGGGTCCACATATTTATTTATATAAATGCTATGAGAGATATTCTCGTCTCAAGGCAGCTTTCTGTGACGTTGCAGAGGATTAATGGTAGCGTGTGAAATTTATGAATTCAAATATTTGGTTTACTGATGTCACAGCTATTAATTACAGTAATAGCTGCATGAATCGGCATTGCACGGGCTTTTTTGAATGCATTACTTTTTCCTTTTTTTCCCTGAGAAATGCTCCCTCACCCTTTTAAAATTGGAACTTTTGGAGAATTCTACATTTATGACATTGCAATTCCCTTTTCTCCAGTTCTCTTTCATTTTTTTCACTTATCAAGAGAGAAACTCGGATTTATTTTAGAAATACAAAAGCAAATAATACGATTAATATTTTTTCTAAATAGAATGTTACATACAGAAAAGTATCATTGAAGACATAAGAAATGGTAGAAAAGAGAATGTATTTAATTTATATCACAAACTTTTAGGTATTTTGCCGTTAACAAGACATTTTAACAAGAAATAATGGAGCTAAATGAGCGGAAAAAAGAACAGAAGTTGAAGGATTAGTAGGGGTAAACCTCTGTCAAACTTCTGAAATGCCGAACATTAAATTGTGGAACCATTAGCCTGTGCAATAAATGTTATATTTAAAACACAGTTTCCAGAGTAAGGGACGAGGACCCTGTTCCACTTGTCACTCCACATTGTGTAATAAAAGTGTTTACATAAAAATCTATTTTAATAGTTAATTAGGTACACACTCCTATTACAATATTAAAAATTTGTATGGACCCTTTTTTAATAAATTGCTTTAATTTTTAAAATTTTAAGGTTACCAGCACATCACGTATTCTAAACAAAATCAGTTTTTCAACTGTAGTTTTTCATGAATCTAAAAATGTTAAAACCATCAATTTAAACTGAAGATTATTCACAGCACATCTGAAATATATGACATGCATAAGAAACCATTCTTAAAAATCATAAAATTCCAAAGTAAAATCTCACGGAATACAACATTTTTGGTTAAATCTGTATTAGAGCAATTTAATTTTCCCTGTTTCTTTGTGTCATTAACCATAACCCGAACGGAATGCATCGATGTTGCTTTTGAAAAAGCAACATTAAACATACCCTGTGAAAATACTGCCTGAGGCATGTATAATATATCTCTACTTTTTGAAGGTTTTGTCCTTGAGATTTGTTTATGGTCATGGCAAAACAAAGCCGAATTCGAAACTGTTGCCTTTGAAGGTGAAAAGGTAGATTGCTGTCAGAAGGGTGAAGTGCAATTCATGGGATAAAAGCTTGCGAGAGCCTTTTGTATATCCAGTCAAAATTTCGGCATCTATTACGTTGGGCATCAGTTTCCGAATAATTAAACGCGTGGTATTATAGTCTTGTCAATTGATTCAAATTCCTGAGCAACATAATGATTGCTCCTTCTTTCAGGTTAAGCACATACGGAGGCATTCCCCGGAAAGAGTTATTAAATTAATTAAAAATTTGAAAATTATTGAAAAAATTGAATTCAAAATTATGCTGTTCTTGATCACAAATAATGTTGCCTGCACTAAAGTATGTCCTATTGTGGCCGGGAAACCAAACTTGTTCGTTGATTTTCAAACAATCTTTATTGTTGAGGAAATTTTTAATCATCTGTACTTGATACGGAAAACATGTCGGGAAAGGCTATTTTATGCCCCGAAAATGGAATCCTTCACGATACATTCTTCATGAATTTCGACAATATCTTCTGCTAATTGGCAGTCATTCTTCATAGTTCCGTCGCCAAGATGCAGAAGCCAACTTGCAAAATTTTGTTCACGGGGTTCTGTTCTGATAATCCCAATTAGTTAAAATTGCTTAAACGAGCTCCAAAGAGGAGAATTCTACAAGCGAGTTTCAACAGTAGTTGTTCTGTTCTCATGTACTTCAACAGATAAAATCTGTCTCCAGTCACCACCAAGAACAAACACCTAGCCTCCAAAAGGTAAGTCTAAGCCAGTGCTTTTCAAACTTTCAATACTGGTGACCCACTCTTCAATCATAGTTTTTATCGTACCCCTTATACAAAAATTTGAATGTAATAATAATGCATTTTGACGCTAAAGCTATAACACGATTTTAATTATAAACTGTGCTAAAATTAATAAGATAAGTATATTAAATTTTATATATGTGTTACTTTTGAGTAACATATATTTTATTTTTCTTTCTCGAATTTTTGAATTGGAACAATTGCAAAATGCGGTAGCTGCTTTGAAGACCAAATATAGATCTCAGCCAAATATAGAAAAAGTACTGAGGTGTCAATTTCTAATCGTAAATCTTTCTTTGAAAAACTTACCTCCGCAAGACAAGCCCATTGAAGTCGCTAATACTTATTAAACTTGCTCTTAATTTAGTATTAATATATTAGTTATAAAATACCTCGTGCACCACTGATACATTAGAAGTATATTGTCTGAAGTACCCACTCTTTGCACAAGCTCATTTTTTAAAACTAAAACATTCTTGATATAATAGCTGAATTGTCTTGAGTATAAACCCAAATGCGCGTCAAAATGTTTACGAAAATGTAAAATGATGTTTTTAAATGAATGCTCATATTATAATTAGTTTTAAGCGAACTGTAATTTTAAGCCTCAAAGAATAAGCATTTGAATTAATGTTAAATGATGAAAATAATATAAAATTCCGATAAAGAATATTTGTCTTATTTTTAATATTTAAACCTTGAAGACTTCAAAATGTTTTATCCCGGGAATAGGCACACACTCGATACTAACTTTAATGGTCATGCGGGATGATTAAGTCACCCCAATCCTTTTTTATAGTTATTTTTATTGTACACGATACAAATCATGATTCCAGAGAATAGTTTAATTAAGAGAAAGTATACTTACCTACTTTCAAGGACTTTTTAATTTTTATTTGGTAACAAATCTGTGCGCCCCACGTAACCACTTCCGGGTTAAAAGTGTATTCAATATAATAATATGAATGTTACTGCAAAAAAATTGTGTAAAACGTTTTTGATTATGCTTTATATGTTTGAGAATATTCATAAAAATAAATTTTGGCCAAGTAATCCTTCAATGTGTGCTCTTTGTGGTTTTCCAAATATCATAAAACATTTTTACATGAAAAAAAAACGCAACAGAGAAATACATTATTTATAACTTCCTTAAGTGAGAAACACACACACACACACACACACACACACACACACACACACACACACACACACACACACACACACACACACACACACACACACACACACACACACACACACACACACACACACACACACACACACACACACACACACACACACACACACACACACACACACACACACACACACACACACACACACACACACACACACACACACACACACACACACACACACACACACACACACACACACACACACACACACACACACACACACACACACACACACACACACACACACACACACACACACACACACACACACACACACACACACACACACACACACACACACACACACACACACACACACACACAACACAACACACACACACACACGAGAGGAATCATAACTAACTGTACCATTAATTTAGAAGGTCAAACAGATGATCAGGAAATTATTCTGCTGCCTACATCTATAACGCATAGTGTTTCAAATATAATAACAGTGATGAATTTTTTTATTTCCTAAATTTTTCTATTCAGCGTCTGGGTTTTGTTTTTTCTCTGAACGAGTAGTATTTTAGAATTAAAAAGGAAACGTAATAAAAAATCTCTCACCATGGGATTATAGCAAATCAAATAAAAGTAGATGATATTTATAAATTACATCAGTGTATTTTTTATTATGTCTGAAAGTATTTTGTTTTAACTCATTCCAGTAAATAAATTATTTTTTAAATCTTTTATTTTTGATATGCTCGCGCCCCACAGTTTGAGAAACGCTGGTCTAAGACCATTAGTTCTCTAAACAGCCTGTCCACTACATTCAAAGACCGCTGAAGAGTCATAGTAAACTCATCCCAAATAACGATTTGTGCCTCTTTTAGAAGCTTCAATCTTCTGCGTTATACCGAATGCTACATGGAGATTATCTAAAATGGGAGCAGGTAACTTGAATGAGCTGTTCCGCCATTTTAAAAAATAATAACGGCAATTCCTGTCCAAGCAACAGGAACAATTTCCCCCAATGCCCAAAGTGATTGAGCTATGGCATTGAATAAAAAGCTTTTGCCTAACCCTTCAATAGTATTCACATAAAACGATTTAGGTAAAGCCTCTTTAAGAACTTGGACTTAATACAATGGACTTAATACAATATATTACATTTCGATTTCTCTGGATTACAAACATATTACATCTCGATCACAGCAAGGGGACATTTTTATTTTCAAGCAATTAGGGGCAAAAGATAGCAAATTGCAACCGTGCTGTAAGCTACAATTTGTATCGGAGGTAGACTGATATCTACATACCTCTGTCACCGGGTCACTGGACATACCAATGATGCTGGGTGTAGTTCTGCCGCAAGGCCACTGGATATACCTCTGACGAAACACATAGTTCTGCCACCCGGCCACTGAGTATACCCCTGACGCAGGGCAAGGTTCTGCCCCCAAGCCACTGGACATACCCCTGACGCAGGACGGGGTTCTGCCACCCGGCCACTGGACATACCCCTGACGCAGGACGGGATTTTACCACCCAACCACTGGATATACCCTGACGCAGGACGGGGTGCCGCCAATCGGCCGCTGGACATACCCCTGATGCAGGAAAGGGTTCTGCCAACCAGCCACTGGACATACCCCCTCTCGGGACCAATTTCCGCCACCCGGCCACTGGACATAACCCTGACGAAGGACTGGGTGCCGCCACTCAGCCACTGGACATACCCCTGACGCAGGAAAGGGTTCTGCCAACCAGCCACTGGACATACCCCATCTCGGGACCAACTGGACATTCGCAGGAAAGGGTTCCCGCCAACCGGCCACTGGACATATCCCTGACCTTTGACAAGGTTCTACCTCCCGGCCACTGGACATACCACTGACGCAGGACGAGATTTTGCTACCCAAACACTGGATATACCTTGACGAAGAACGGTGTCCTACCACCCGGCCACTGGACATACGTCTGACGCAGTACAGGGTGCCTCTGCCCGACCACTGGACATATCCCTGGTGCAGGACAAGATTCTACCTCCCAGACACTACATCCATTAGTCATACTCCTGACGCAGGACTGGGTTCTGTCACCCAGCTACTGGATATACCCCCGAAGCAGGACGAGGTTCCGCTGTCCGACCAATGGACATACTCCTGACGCAGGAAAGGGTTCTGCCAACCGGCTACTGGACATACCCCTGGCGCAGGACTGTGTCCTGCCACCCGTACACTGGATATACCTCTGACGCAGGATGGGGTTCCTCCGTCTGGCCACTGGACATACCCCTAACTCAGGACGGGGTTCTGCTGCACGGCCACTGGACATACCCCCTGACGCAGGACGGGGTTCCTCCGTTCCCAGCCACTGGACATAACCCCGAAGCAGGACGGGGTTCTGCCGCCCGGCCACTGGACATTGGACATAACCCTGACGTAGGACAAGGATCTGCCGCCCATCTACTGGACATACCCCTGACGCAGGACGGGGTGCCGCCGCTTGACCATTGGACATACCCTGACGCAGGACGGGGTTCTGCCGCCCGGCACTAGACATACCTCTTACGCAGGACGAGGTTCCGCCGCACTGCTACTGGACATATTCCTGACCCAGGACTTGGTTCTGCGCCCGGCCACTGGAAATCCCACTGATACTGGACACAGTTCTGCCACCGGGCCACTCGACATAAATTGTACCTGAGAGTACTGTTGAAATTTGCAATCGCTTACCCCTAATTTCTTGGAAGTAAAAATTTTCTCCAGCTGTAGGATAAGTGTGTATTGATAAAAACAGTAATGCTAACATGTAGGTTTGGGGACAATTTTTGCTGCTTGTTATAGGAAAGACTCCTATTTTTCTAATCAGTTCTTATGTGTCAAACATTGCATCTGTAATTATAAAGTTCATGTCATTTTGTAGGCTACCATTACGGCTATTCTGATATCTTGAATTTCGCTGATAACGTAAGTACTCACTTAAAACTGTTAATTATTTAATTTCTTGAAATTTTTTTTGGATATTTTTGCGACTATTATGAACTATTTGAATCCGTAGTTTGAAGAAAGGAATGAACCTCTAAATCTGTTTGGGGGAGAATATTTTGAAAATCCGAAACTAATTGGGGAGAAAATTAAAAAAAAACACCTCATAGCTTCTCTTATTTGTCATTTTTCTTCACCAAACTTTAGTTTCAGATTCTCCCGTTTATATTTTGTTATATTTATGTAACAGAAATATAGCAATATTCTAAACAAAAAACGAATGAAATATCTTAAGCACTAGAATTCGCATTTTTAACGTATATGATCGTTATTCCAGCAACAAATAATTTTTCAAATGTTTATATATGTACTAGCTGCATGGCACGGCGTTGCACGGGCTTCTTAAAGTGTGTGGCTTTTTTGTCTCGGATGTTTCCTATTCCTCTCTGAGTTAACACTTCTTGGTGTATGTGCAATTTCTATAACAATGTCATTAAAAGACTATTTTTTTGCCATTTTTCCCCGCCATTTCTTTTGAACTTCGATCAAATCTCTTGAGAAATTATTATTAGCGCTAATTCCACGGAACATATTTCTGCAGAGCAGGGATTAAAATTTGATCCTCTGCACCTGAAGAAACAATTATAACCTCTTCTCCTTCCTATCACTACAGCTATTAAACTCCATCTCTTTTCTAGCCTCTTTGAATCGAGACCTTGTCCAGGGAGCATTGATTAGCTCAGCTGGAAGGAAATTTTAGCCTTAATTTTCTTTTATTAATTCGACCGTCCTATTTCCAAGCAAATATCTGCCGTGTTGGTTTAAGTGATTTCTAAAAACCACTGTTTTATTTTGACACGTACCGAAATCTCCACGACCGCTAAAAATAAACAAACCAATTCTGGGCTTAACGCACGGTTGTTTTACCCAGACATTATATCCAGAAAAGGAAGGATTTATGTATTTTGAACATACTAAATCTTTTGAATCTCCCGTATCTCTAGGAATATCTTTTTTGTCTGTTTATAGAGCCTTTAGTGGTACATGAATAAAGAAAATTGAGGGTTTCGTTTCATACAATAATTTTGAGGGATTCCGTTTCTTTGTTTTGGATTAGTTTAGGGCATGCTGCTCCTGTATTTCCTGCCGTAAGGTAATAATAACATTTTTGAATCGCTCGTCTTTCAAAAGCAAATCATTTACATGCGAGCTCAATTTTAAGTAAAATGTTTCGGCAATTCGGGTAAATGTATTCCAAGCTCTGTTGATGCAATTAGTAAAAATGTTTAATCTAAATGAATTGTATTTGTAAACCTCCCATTATATAAGCTTATACAAGAAGTTGCTTTAAAAATTTAGCAAAATGATGCGATTTTTATTGTCATTATTCATTTGCAATATGAATTTCGTGGTAACAAATGAAAAAATAAGCAGTAGTTCTTAAATGATAGACTGGTTTTAAGGGGTATCATACCATTTTAGGTTGCAAAATTTGATTCTTTATTTAATTTAATAGAACAAATCTTTCCGAATCTTTTAAAAACAACACGTAAAGATATTCCCACTTGAGTAGAGGTTATTGAGAAATATTGACGGTAATTGTATATTTTTTCTCTGAAATCGAACTTTTTATTCAAAATAGGTACGCAATACAGGATTGGAAATTATTTCCTAATTTAAAAGAAAAAAATTATTAACAAAGGCCATAAGCAGCCCATTTAGAGGAATAGATTTCTGTTGGTGGATGAACTTGGTTATTATCGCTCTTTCAAAGACTAAGTTCTAAAAAAAAGGTTTTTTCTGTTTAATGTATCGATCTATGAGAGCAATCGAACAGAAAATTGAATTGTGAGATGCATCAGTAAACTAACCTCGAATTAAAATTTTGATTTCAATCTAAGTACACGTATGATATATTTGCATAATGTTACAATGATGGTTGGTTGTTATTCAGCTTTAGGGGAGGTTAAGTAACCCAAAATATCTATCTTTCATTTCTATAACGTTCAAGAGCTTCTTTATGTTCTAAATAATACAGTTAAAAATATGTTTTAATTTATATTTTTGTATATGAAAAAATAGAATAAAAAATGACAATTAATCAACAAATTCAAGAAAAAATAAGTTTTCCCCTAATGGGGCTGCGTGTTTGTATTTTAACCTATGCAGACCTAGTTCATTCTCCAGGAGTTGGTATCACTTTTTAGCGTGACACAATATAGGCGATACCAATTATCGCAAGTAATTTTGGCACCCAGTTTCCTCGCCAGAGAGAGGCACCTGAGCTTCTTGAAAAACGGAACATTTTGATTTCATAATTTTCGAAGTAGAAATTATTACCCCCCCCCTGAAATAATTTTTTAAGCAATGAAACTACATTTTCTTCTACTGCATGATTCGTCGCGTATTGACGATGATTCACCAAATTTTATCAAACGCTGCACATCAAATATCGCTGAAAGAAATAATTTCCCTCCATTTTTTGTGTTACGGTTTTAAAAGCAACCCTAATATTTTCTTCCCAATGTGAATTTAAACAAGTGATTAAAATACATTTTTTTAAAGTCAATTCCTACTTCGATCAACAAAGAAAAATTTTATTTTAGCTACTTTTTCTTAAATTGTTACAATTAATATATGTAACACATGGCAATATTTATTATTTATTTATTGTAATGATTTAACCATTCATCCCAGCGTGTAAAAGCTGGCGCCCACACCCGTGGCCTAAGAACTACGACCCCGTAGAAGCAGAAACCACCGCTGTGACGAAACGCCGCAGGAAAATGAAAATTTAACTGGCTCTGTAAACCTTACTGTCCCGGAAGAAATTACTGGTATTGCGCCGCAATCCTTCTAAAGCAAGAGAAAATCTCTGGAAATCGAAAGAGACAAAGTGAATCATCCTGACTTCAATTGTCTGAAGAAAAGAAAAAAAGAACATCTATTTCCTGTTAAAAGTTTTTGCAATAGTGTTTTGTGCATTTTTCATATACAAGTGATAGCAATCCTGCTACAGTGTGTTAGTGCTAGGGATAATTTTATTATTTTATTTCATTGATATTTTGGTATTCTTATGCAATGATAATTCTTAATTTTGTTGTATATGAATTTATTTCTTGTGAGATAACGTTTACTGATTAATATTTTGTGAGTGGCACATTAATAATTACTATTTTGTTTGATATTTTACTGATTTCCTATTGAATTTAGGTAGCATTACATGCCTGATTATTTTAGTTTTGTTTAGTATTTGCATTGCATTGAATTTTTGTATCATTACAACTGATGATTCCTAAATTTTCTTTATATTATTTTATTATTTGAATTAATGTTCCTTGTTGGTATTTTGAATATCTTATTAATTTATTTACCTATTTTAATTGTATTTTGAAGTGCATAATAATTTATAAGATTTTAAAGCTAGCCATATTTTAAAGTGTATTCCCATATCTGTAAGAGCTTTGGTGGACAATAAGGCCTGGACCTTAGTTATTTATTTTATTTATTTGCAATTCTTAAATTTCTCAGTCATGTCATTTCTGGGAAAAGGGAAAAAAAGCTGATCTCATTAAGCTTGCTATTGAGTTAGGTGAATGTGAGTCGAATGGGGAAGAGCTAAAAATAATTGAATTAAGGACAAAAATTTTAACAAATGATGCTTATAAGGAAGACCCTGAATTTGCGAAATGTATCGTTGAGGGAATCGTATCAAATAGGATAGAAGAGGAGAACAAACAAAAAGAGTAAACACTGCGTGAATTTGAGCTGCAGAAAATACGACTGCAAAATGAGACTCAAAGAGTGGTAGGTCCACAAACCCTACCACAAACAAAAATTGAATTAAAAAAATTGCTACCAACATTCAATCCTGAAGTTGATAACATGGACCAGTTCCTCACCTTATTCGAACGGCAAATGAAGCTATTGGATCTTGGTAAAGAGCTGTGGGTACCCTATCTCATTGGTGCCCTACCTAGTGATGTAACCTCCCTCATTGCCCGTGAGCCTGAGGAGAAATGCAATTATTATTCCCACATTCGAGGAATGCTTCTGCAACGGTTCAAATTAACCGCAGAAAAATTCCGGGAGCTGTTTTCACGTCACAGAAAAAGCCCAAGTGGGACGTGGAAGGATTATTATTTTGAAATCCGAGCCTATTTTGAAGGTTGGCTCAATGATCTTAAAATTGATTCATTTGACGGATTGAAGAATTTGATGATTGTCGATCAAATGAAAAAGAGATGCTCTCCAGAATGTAAGGAACATTACCTGGATATCTGGGAAGAACTTACCTCCCCAGAAATGTTAGCAGATAAGCTGGAAGCTTTTGACAACATCCGACGTTCCCTACCCAGTGGACCTAGGAGACACGTGAAGGCAAGTGAAACCGTAAATGATGGAAGACAGGTATCATTCAGGAAACCTGAACGCCCTCCCAAAACAGAATATTCCCATCAGGTACCAAATGAGAGATCCCCTCTCAGATGCTATGGCTGTGGGAAACAAGGAGTGATAAAATCTAGGTGCTACACCTGCAACCTCAACGCCTCACAAAGAACAGACGTAGCAACCAATCACATCAATGCTTACACAGCTCAGATCGGAAGCTCTCGATTGACCCTAATCGACATAACTTTCTGTGGAATAAAGGGACGTGTATGTGCAGACACATCATCTTCACATTCAATTGCTGGGGAAAGGATGTTCCAGATATTTAAGGATAAGGGACTCCTTTTCCAAGAAACCACACTAGCAATAAGCTTAGCAAATGGTCAACAGGCCACAGGCGAGGCCCTCACAACCCAAGTAATGGTAGAAATTGAGGGGAGATCAGTCTTGACTAAATTCATAATTCTCCCAAAGGCAAAGGGAAATAGAACACTTGTAGGAACAGATTTCCTTGTTCTGCTGGTTTGGTTCTAGATGTGAAGAATACTTGTTGGTACTTCTGGGACAATCATACCCACAAGTATTCATTTGGTGAAGAATTTGACACCCCATACATAGTTGAGAAGATGTCCAACAACACCTGCCAATTAAGAGAACGGGAAGGTGAATGTATGACCTCTGCCCAGAAGGAGAAACTTAACCTCCTGTTGGAATCCTTCAAAGATGTCTTCGAACCAGGAGGGGAAGCAACAAATATCTTGGAGCACCACATTAACACCGGAAATAGTCCTCCTATCTCTTTACCTCCATACAGAATGTCTCCTGTAAATAACTGCCCTGACTGCATTAAATACAAAGCTTCAAATCAGAAGCCTTCCGGGCTATTACAGACACCTTTGCCAGCCCAACGTTTTGAAACCTTGGCCATTAATCTCTTCGGGCCCCTATCTGAGAGTAAAGATGGTAAAAAAGGGATCCTAATCAATGAGGATTGTACCACCAAGTGGGTCGAACTGTTTGCACTACCCAATGCCACAGCCAAAGAATGTGCCATTACCTTGATTGAAGAGGTTCTACTGAGGTATGGTATTCCTCGCCGCCTTATCAGTGACAATGGAACCCAGTTTGTGTCAGCAGTGATGCAACAAATATGCTACCTATTAAACATACATCCATCCCTGATCCCTGTATACCATCCACAAGCTAACCCAGTTGAACGAAAGAATAGAGATCTAAAACCTTTACTGGCAATTCTCGTCCAAGACAAACATGACTGTTGGTCAGAGAAGCTACCCTTCATCCGCTTTGCTCTCAACACAGCCAAATTCGAAACGACAGGACAGACGGCAGCCTTTCTAAATTTTGGTAGAGAGTTACAAACTCCTAGTGAAGTTGTTAATGATATCTGAGTCGTTATCCAGAATGATAATTTTGTGCCAGAGATAACTCCCTATCTCAAGAAATTCGCTAAGTTTTCCACTCAGATTAGAGAGGTGGTTGAAGAGCAACAGGATAGTAGGAAGTTTTACGCAGATAAAAAGAGAAAAGCTGCTTCAGCATATCAACCTGGATAACATGTCTTTGTAGCATCATATCCGCTGAGCAACGCTGCGCAAGGAAGAAGTGCAAAACTAATGCTACACAGAGACGGTCCCTACGTGATTTTAACACAAAGGTCATCATCCTTTTACGAGATTGCTAGTCTTGATAATCCGGGGGTACCTCTTGGTGTTTACCACACCTCTGCTTTAACTCCTTGTAATAATGACAAAGTAAACCCTCTTATTCCTCTTCGTAAACGTGGCCGTCCACCAAAGGTCCCACAGACTCCTGGTTCCTCGTCGAGACGCCGTCGGAACCAGAGGGGGAGGATGTAACACATGGTAATATTTATTATTTATTTATTTTAATGATTTAACCATTCATCCCCGCGTGTTAAATATAAGTATTTATATACATATGACAGAATCACAACATTAAGGGGTAATTAATTTTCATTAATTATCATTAAAGCATCGTATTGTCATCCAAAATAATCGTGTATATTAAATTTCAGTTAACTGAATGCACGTGCAAGTTTTGACAAAAGTTGCCAAAATGGTCACTAAGTCGCCAACGTGGCTGTATTTGTAATTCTTTAAATAATTAGCTTTAATGAATTACTTTTTATTAATTATAATTAAATTATTGTATTGTCATCCAAATTAATCATGTATATAAAATTTCAGCTCAATTGAGCGCTTTAAAATGTATTTTATTAACGATTGAAAATTCCCCCAAGAAAAATAAACAAACAAACAAACAAATAAATAAATATATAGAGAGTGTGACCTAATAGTAGGAATTGAAAAAAAATACAATTTGGACTGCGATATAGAAAATTTTTTTTTTCAAGTGAATAAGAGGCTCCTCGCTCAAACTTGGGGAGAAAAAATTCATGATTAGAAGATGTTGTGAAAGCACCAAAGAGCGAAGGGGTGGTTGACCCGAAGAGCGGTGAGCGCCGGCTAGTTTCTCCTCTCTTGGGTGGCAGCAGGGGGAGGAAAAGGCGCTCCGAAAGGGGGATTCCTCTAGATGCGTTTGGAGGAAGCGGACGGCTATGAGCGTGCGCGATAATATTTAACCTTTTTTATATGCATCCTTGTAAATACTTAATAAATGTTTTATTTAAATTGAGAAACACTCGTAGCCACATCATTTATTTCGCACTTAGTTTAGAGATTTTTAAATAAGTTGTGAGAATTGAACATTTTCTGGCGCCCCCGGGTGGGCTACGAGTGTTAGAAAAACATTTTTGAATATAAGAAAGTGGATCATGGATGCTTTAAAATTGAGACGCACGCCGTTGAGGACAGCCTTCACGAAGGCTGTAAATCATCTTCAGGAAATTATTGAAAACGATCCTGTTGATAAGAATGCCGTAGAAACGGCTTTTGAAATGCTTGATGCAAAATCCGTTAAGCTGAAGAAAATCGACGAGGACATTTTAGAATTAATGATCGAGACAAACTGTACGCAAGAAGCGTACAATATTGAATTTGAAGCCATCGAAGGCTATACGGAAAACATGATTGCCTGGCAAGTCCGTGTGAAAAATATCATGAAAACAGATGCTTTGGGACAGAAGGACAACCACAGCCTGGTCACATCTTTGTCTTCATCTCTGCGTCTTCCTAAGATTCAGTTCCAGCAGTTTTCTGGAGAATTGACGGATTGGCTGCGCGATTCCACAACCAGTTCAAGAGAATTCATGAAGATGAGAGCATTGATGATGGAGACAAGTTCCAGTACCTTATCCAGGCAACAACTCCAAAATCCCGGGCCAGGGATATAGTTGAAAGTTTTCCGGCGATACCTGAAAACTACAGAAATGCTTTTGAATACTTGAGAATGCGGTTCGGACAAGAGGATGTCTTGATTCAAGTTTATGTCAGAGAACTATTAAAACTGGTCCTACAGAACGCAGAAGTCAATAAAGTCAATTTGTCTTCGCTGTATGACAAGATTGAGGCCCAGCTACGCGCCTTAGAGTCCTTGGGAGTCACCAAAGGGAAATATGCTGCCATGCTGTTCCCGCTGGTGGAATCCTGTCTTCCCGCTGAAATTCTGCGCGCCTGGGAGAGATACGTAGGCTATTCATCAGATGAATCAGTTAAGAAAGACCTTGATTCTCTTATGAAATTTTTATCGATAGAAGTATCGAGTGAAGACAGAATAAAACTTGCTAGGAATAGTTTTGATTCTAAGAAATCTAATTATAAGAACAAATTAGGAAATCTTTCCACTACTGCAACTGCTGCAGATTTATTTAATAGTAACTTTAAAAATAGGAAAGACTTTAAATTTAATAATAATAATAATTGTATATTTTGTGAAAAAACGCATGCCTCTGAAAATTGTTGTGAAGCAGCTTCTATGTTATATGAAGTTAAGAAGAATGCTGTAATTAAGAGAGGCGTGTGTTATATTTGTTTAAAAAAGGGTCACATGTCACATTCATGTAGATCAGATGTTAAATGTATAATATGTAATAAACGGCATTATGCTGTATTATGCTCTAAATTGCCTTTGAGATCGGGTTTGGAAACCGAAAGTGCAAGTATTGAGAATAGCACGACTGCTAGTTCATCTAGCTCTAATGTTTTGGCTAATCAAGCTTGCACTTCTGAAGAGTTCTCTTACAGACTCTTGTGGTTATGTTGCAAAACGGAAACAATAAGAGTTTAGTAAGAGCTGTAATTGACACCGGATCTCAAAAATCTTATATTTTAAAATCTACTGCTGAAAATTTAGGATTTAAATATGAAGGAGAAGAAGAGTTTGTTCATTCTTTATTTGGTGGTTCAAAAACAAAAATGTATAGGCATAAATGTTATAATATTTGTTTAACTGAGATATCGATAATTATTATACTTGTAATCTAAATGTGTATGACCAAGAAATTATATGTAATAATGTTCCGAGTATCAGGCGTGTTCCTTGGATAAATGAATTAAAAAATAGAAAAATTAATTTGTCAGATAGCGGTGATAAATTGGGAGGAAAATAGAAATATTATTAAGAGCAGATGTAGCTGGAAAACTACTGACTGGAACTATGTTCTATTTAAAATCTGGCCCTGTAGCAATTAAAACTAAATTAGGGTGGACGCTATGGGAAAACCTATAGAAATGAAACTAAATTTGATAAAAAACATTTTATGAATGTTACTTCTATGTTTGTAAATGATATGTATATTTCCGATTTGTGGAAGCTCGATTCTCTTGGTATTACAGATCCCGTAGAAACTAAGACAAAATTAGAAATACAAAAAGAGACACTAAATCATTTTCAAAAAAACCATAAGTGTAGATATTAGTGGTCGATATGAGATAGCTTTGCCTTGGGTTATGGATAATAAACTTTTATCCTCTAATAGGAAATTAGCTGAAAATAGACTTGAAAGTACTAAAAGGAAATTAATTGCAACGGGTAAATTTGAGGAATACCAAGATGTTTTAGATCTTTGGTTATCAGGAAAAATAATTGAAGAAGTTAATGATGACAAAGAAAGTTTTGTTCATTATCTCCCGCATAGGAACGTTATTAAAGAAAACAGTACAAGTAAAATAAGACCTGTTTTTGACGCGTCCGCGCGAACAAAGGGCTCCCCTTCTCTAAATGATTGCCTGGAGAAAGGCCCCAACATAGAAGTCATACCGACTATACTTAATCGTTTTCGAAAATATAAGATTGGGTTATTTCGGACATTGAAAAAGCTTTCTTACAGATAGGAGTAAAGGGAGCAAGATAGAGATTTTTGAGATTTATGTGGTATGATAGAGAAAATAGGGACCACATTAAAATCTATCGTCACCGTCGTGTAGTTTTTGGAGTGACATCCAGTCCTTTTTTACTGGGTGCTACATTAAATCACTATTTTAGATAATGCTCATGGAAACTTTGATAATGTAGCTAAAATTTTGAGAAAATCATTTTATGTTGACAACTGTGTAACTAGTTTTGAGACCGAAGAACAGTTGCAAAATTTATAATTGAATCTAAAATATTATTATCTTCAGCACATTTTAATTTAAGAGGCTGGCAGTCAAACGTTTTATTAAATCCTGAAAAATTTTCAGAGTTGGAAAGCCAACCTGATAACTTTGAGACTATGGTTTTTTAGGATTAATTTGGAACCTCAAAGATGATTGTTTATCATGTAATATTAACTGTCAGAAAAATGAAGGTAAGGCTATAACGAAAAGATAATTGTTATCCATAGCTAATCATATATTTGATCCGATCGGTTTTACGGCTCCTGTGACTTTAAAACCAAAATAAATTTTACAGGAAATTTGGAAATTATAAAATTAAAATGGGATGAAAATCTCCCAAAAGATATTTTAAATCAAGTTAAAAAGTGGTTAGAGCAACTCCCTATATACTTGCAAGTATTAAAATACCTCCATGTTTGAATTTGAGCTCTAATGGAATTAAACGGCTAACATTGCATGTGTTTTATGACGCTAGTAAAAAAGCGTATGCCGCTTGCGTATTTTTGAGGGTAGAATATGAAGAAAATGTTTTTGTGAAACTGATACAGGCAAAAGCGAGGGTAGCTCCTTTGAAAGATATTTCTATCCCCCGTTTGGAATTATTAGCATGTGTTTTGGGAACCCGACTTGCGGCTTCTGTTAAAAACGACTTAAACTTGCCAGATGTGCGTATTTATTATTTGACAGATTCCATGACAGCGTTAGCATGGATACAACGTACTAGGATTGGGGCGTGTTTGTTTCTAACAGGGTGAAAAAAACCGAAACCTTTCCGATGTTAGTAGCTGGGAACACGTGCCTTCGGAAAAGAATTTCGCGGACATTCTTTTCTCGGGGTTGTAACGCTCAACAGCTTGTTTACTTAAGATGGTGAGAGGGGCCCTCCTGGTTGTCCGAAACCCCGGTTCAATGCCCCAGATCAAAACAAGTCCCCCCGATGAAGAGGCGGTAAATTTAGAGTTAAGGAAATCTGTTTTGGTTAATACCGCTAAGAGAATTGAGGAGTTTAACTGGCCCTCCAGTATTTTCATCCTATTTAAAAGTTGTTCGCATGATTGCTTGGATATTTCGTTTCTTTAAAAACGCCAAGAGAATCGATGTTTGTAATACTTCGGATATAACATTTTCTGAATTTGATCATGCGGAAAAAACTGTAATTAAATTAATACAAATGGAAAAATTTGAGAGAGTAACGGATGAGAAATTGCGTCCTTTAAAACCATTTTTAGATGAATTTGGAATTTTGCGTGCTAGAACAAAACTTAGTTTTCTAGAAGATACACACAATTTTAAGTTTCCTATCATTTTTACCTAACGAACACCCAGTTGTTCATTTGATGATCGTGCGTAAACATGAGGAACTTATGCATGCAGGTGTATCAATTGTAATGAATCATTTGCGAGAAAGTTTTTTTTTTTTTGATTTTTAAAAAAAAAGCGAAAATTAATTAGTCAAATAATACAAAAATGCACTAGGTGCAAAAGATTTTCGGCTCAAAAAACGGAAGTGGTACCATCTTCTTTACCGAAAGATAGGGTAAGCAACTCTAAAATATTTCAAGTTGTAGGAGTTGATCTTGCAGGCCCACTTCATTTTAAAAGACAGACGTAAGGGCTGGGTAGTATTATTTACTTGTGCTGTATTCCGTGCAGTGCATTTTGAACTTATTACATCTCTTTCTACCGCAGCATTTTTGGCAAATCTTTTAAGGAGATTTATTTTCGAGAAGAGGCCGACCGACCATTATTTATTCGGATAATGGAACAAATTGTGTTGGGTCTAATAGCGCACTAAATTCTATTGACTGGGATGTAGTAATTTCTAAAGCTAATATCCAAAAAATAAAGCGGAAATTTAACCCTCCCAGTGCCGCGTGGTGGGGAGGATTTTGGGAAAGAATGATTCAAATGCTAAAACAAATTTTGAGAAAAATGTTAGGGAGAGCTTCGTTATATTACGAAGAGTGTTAAACACTGTATTATGTGAATGTGAACATGTGATCAATTCTAGACCCTTAACTTACATTTCTGAGGATGTTAATGATTTATCACCATTAACACCAGCCATGTTTTTACAAGAAATAGAAACGTCAGATGTAACTGACATAGATTGTCTAGATCATCAAGAAATCAATAAGAGGATTAGACATGTTCAAACCATTCGGGAACAGCTTAGGAAAAGATTTCGAATTGAGTACCTAGGCCAACTCAGAGAGCAAACGCAGCATCACCGTAAATTAAGACCCTTAACGGTGGGAGAAGTAGTTGTGGTGGAAAATAGTTTGAAAAATCGAACTCTGTGGTCTCTTGCTAGAGTAATTCAACTGATTCCTGGAAAAGATGGACATGTTAGAGTCGCTCGAGTCAAAACTGAGACTGGGGAACTGGTCAGACCTGTGCAAAGACTTTATAATCTAGAACTGCAAGAACCAGAGACTAATTTACCAAAAGATCTGACTGATTCTGTCATTCGCACGAGGAGAGGCAGAAAAGTAATTTCTCCTAAGCGTTTGACATATGCCTAAAATGTATTATGTAAAAGCTTTGTTTACTGTACATTTTGCTTTATTTTAACACCAGCATTCTGTACCAATATTATTAATCTTACGGTTGTATTTTATATGTTGTGTTTGAGTTTTGTTTACAGCAGGAAAACTCAAAGGTGGGAGAATGTTGTGAAAGCACCAAAGAGCGGTGAGCGCCGGCTAGTTTCTCCTCTCTTGGGTGGCAGCAGGGGGAGGAAAAGGCGCTCCGAAAGGGGGATTCCTCTAGATGCGTTTGGAGGAAGCGGACGGCTATGAGCGTGCGTGATAATATTTAACCTTTTTTATATGCATCCTTGTAAATACTTAATAAATGTTTTATTTAAATTGAGAAACACTCGTAGCCACATCATTTATTTCGCACTTAGTTTAGAGATTTTTAAATAAGTTGTGAGAATTGAACAGAAGATGTATTTTGGTGATTTATTTCGGTACTCATGTAATGTTTGTATTTGTTGTAGTAAAATAAATATTAGTTTAAATACATTACATATATTTGAATTATCGAGATCGGATATCTTGACATGTCTCAAGTTTCATTACAATTGGAGTATATGTTAACTTCAACCATTATTTATAGAAATTTTGAAGCATTAAATGTGGTATTCTTGTTATTGGGATTAAACGATTGCGATTCTTTATGCATACTTTCTGTGTATTCACTAAACTAACCGAATAGTAACGATACTACTGACTTTAGGCTTTTTTATAAAGTGACATTAACATTATTTAAGATGTGTAATATCTCCTGCCCCTCCCCCGGTTATGAAATTTGGCGCATATTTAAACCAATTTGTCCAAATTTAACCAATTATTTAATGCAATATTTTATAGAATATTACTTCGTTTGGAGCCATTTTCCATGTTATTAGTAAATGGCCCACAACATTTCACACTATCTCCTTAATTTGCTTGAAATAGACCGATCAAACTCTGAAATTTAATAAGATTTAACATATGGGTTTAAAGTTCCAATTCATTCACCTGTACTTTTTTGGCTGTATTATTCCACCAACTTGTCGAATTATTTTCGTCATCTTAGAAATCTACTGCAGCAAAACGAATTATTAACGCGATTTAGCGTCTTTTCATACTTCGTCGCCAAATGTGTGGGCTAAGCCAAATACATATGTATGTAGCGCACATTTCTCCTCCAGCATTAACTTTTATCTCCTGAGATAGCCTTAGTAAAAGTTTTTTTTTTTACCAAATTCTCATCTTAAATTTTTCGAAAAAATTTCGATTAAAAATTGCTTTATTTCGTAAATTCCCTTACTAACGCCTTCTAGTACTTTATTTATGTATATATATGCATATATTTTAAGAAATATTAGCAATTTTCTTGCTTCATTCATATCATTAGTCGAAAGTGAAGTTTTGATTATTTGAAATTGAGAATGATAAACTCGGAATTTTTTTAGCCTAAGTTACTATCATGTTAATTTTTACTAAAATTTTACAATATGAGAATTGGATTGAAAGCGATTTCTGATATATAAGAATGTGTTCAAGTAACAAAAAAGGTATAATAATCAAGTACTTGGGAATCTGTATAATAAATGCAAAAACACAAATAGTGGAAAAATTGAAATTCGACAAAATAAAAGGTGTTTTTTTAGAGGTATAGAACTTTAAATTGCAATAAAACAACGATGTATTATTCGATTGACATGAATTTCTTTTTATTCGAAAGATAATCTCGTGAAATTACATTTTAGATATGATTTCTGGCATATGACTGCCACGGCTGGCTCGGATGTAGTCCAATCTAGACGTCCAATTTTCGATGACTTTTTCCAACATTTGTGGCCGTATATCGGCAATAACACGGTGAATGTTGTCTTCCAATTGTCAAGCGTTTGTGGCTTATCCGCATAGACTAATGACTTTACATAGCCCCACAGAAAATAGTCTAGCGGTGTTAAATCACAAGATCTTGGAGGCCGATTCACAGGTCCAAAACGTGAAATTAGGCGGTCCCCAAACGTGGCTTTCAATAAATCGATTGTGGCACGAGCTGTGTGACATGTTGCGCCGTCTTGTTGGAACCACAGCTCCTGGACATCATGATTGTTCAATTCAGGAATGAAAAAGTTAGTAATCATGGCTCTATACCGATCACCATTGATTGTAACGTTGTGGCCTTCATCGTTTTTGCAGAAGAATTCCACCAGCCCATAAAGCGCACCAAACAGTCAGTTTTTCTGGATGTAACGGTGTTTCGACATACACTTGTGGATTAGTTTCACTCCAAATGCGGCAGTTTTGTTTGTTGACGTAGCCATTCAACCAGAAGTGCGCTTCATCGCTAAACAAAAATTCGCTTATGAAAATCGGGAACAACGGCAATCTCGTTTTGGGCCCATTCGACGAATCTACGCCTTGCTTGATCATATTTTAAATGTAATTCCACAAGATTATCTTTCGAATAAAAAAAAATTCATGTCAATCGAATAATACATCGTTGTTTTATTGCAATTTAAAGTTCTATACCTCTAAAAAAACACCCTTTATATATTATTTGAATTATTTGCGTCAAGATGCTATAGTATGTAGTCATTTCTTTAAGAAATATTTAATAATAGCGGAAAAATCGTAAAATAAATATTACTTTATTTTTTATTGAAAATATCTATCGAATGGGGCTTACAAAGTACAATGCAGCTTAAATAAACATAATTGAATAGAATTTTTTCAAGCAGAAATGGCATTTGGTTCTTGCGGTAACGACAGAAAGAAAATCTTTTATTTTGTGGTCATAGAAACTTCTTTAATTAATAACTTAACATAAAAGAGCAAATATATTTACTTACGAACTATGTACCCGTGGAACTGATGAAAAATTTTGAGACTTCTCCCACATTCCGAGTTTACGCAAACTTTTTTACAAGATGGCGGCGATTACTGCTGAATTTATCATCTTTCTGCTGTTGTCCTTTCTTAATCTGTTTTAAGGAACATTGTTTGAAATAACAATGATCCCTTGTTTCAGAATTTTTGATAATAAGGTACTTTGACTGTTGAAAAGCAAATATTCTGTTTAAATTCAGTTGTTACAAAATTTACTATTTATTTTATTTATTGAATTTCATGTTTTGCAAAAATAACATTTAGTAGTTTATGCATTTGGAAAAAACTGTAACATAATTAAATACAGTATACCACAAAAAAGTGTTCGTACACTTACAATATTTCCAATAAAATGTAATGTTTTTGACTAATAAAAATTAATATATTGGAACTGGAATTTTTAATGATATCTACAACTTGTCCTTAAGGTATCCGATTACGTTTGGAACCGTGACTTTAAAAAGTGCATAAATGGATAATTTTCATGATATTTAGTGTTACTTAGATTAGAATACATGTATAAAATTGTTTTAAGGACATTATGACAAAAATATCTAAATACAATATTTTGGCAAAAAATTAACTTAAAATAACCATTTTTCAAAATGTTCTCCTTTTGTGAAAAAATGCTTCTATTATAATAATATTTTGCTTATATAAAGTAAAGATTTCTCCAGAGAGTCTGAACTAGAGTTTTGGAAAAAATCACATTATTTTCAGACTTACCACTAAGTGAAATAATTATCAATGTTTTTTTTTCTTAAACTTTCTCCCCTCTGTCGTAGTAAAATATTCATAACTCCACTCCTAAGTTATATATTTCAAAAATTCTAGTGCAGCTTCTGGACAGAGGTTGGAGCCATATGCAGACAAAATATTATTATAATAGAAGCATTTTTCATAAAAGGAGAATGTTTCGAAAATTGGTTATTCTAAGTTCATTTTTTTTGTTAAAATATTGTACTTAAATAATTTTTTATTGTAATAACATTCTAAAAATAATTTTATATACGTTTTCTAATCTAAGTAACACTAAATATCATAAATATTATCCATTTATACGCTTTTGCAAAATCATGCTTCAGAAAATAGCGTCGAACACCTTAGTGAAATGACATGATCAATTTTTAAAAATAGTATAACTATATATTTTTTAAAAAAATAAAATCAAAAATTTTCTAAAAGTACGTCACAAAAGTCTTCGTGCACTTAACAAAAATCTCAACATAGCTTTTTAAATATTGTACTTTTTTAATTTAATACTTACTAGAATATCTTTTAGTGTCTCCCAACATCTTTACACGTAGTTGTGTAGTTTTTTAATCATTTTTTTGTAATTTCTAAATCGGTTCTCTTCTATTCTTCTGTTATGATTGTTTTTACTTCCCATAATGTGTTTATATGCCCCCATGCTTTTGTCTTTTTAAAAAATCAAAATCTCACCAAATATGTTCTACTGGGCTAAATAAAGTGATTGAGGAGGTGTTTCGGAATTTGGGGACAGTTATACAGAGATCCCAGTGGCGTACATTGAGAGCAGTGGGCTTGGCGTCATTATTCTGTTAAAAATGAAGTCGTGTCTAAAATACAAATTTTGGGCGGATAATTTGAAATTTCTCCTTAAAATATTTAAGTAGATCTCATGATTCACAATACTATAAAACATTAACAAATTACCTGATTCTAAGGCCGATTCAGACCCCTACGCAAGAACACATCCACTAAAGCATGGAGGTGTTTTTGTTCCGCATAAATTCATGGGATTAAATGCCTCATTTTTTCATTTTCAAGCTATTATATGCTCATCGGAACCAAAAATGTTGAATTTCCTACCATCTAATCAATTTGCTGTCAATTTTGAATTTTCTGAGACTTTATTCTAGAATCTAGTTGGATGAATGAACCATGGAGGTGGAAGTGTTCTTGGGTAGGGGTGTAAATCGGCCTCAGAATTAGGTAATTTGATTTTTTTATGGTATTCTGAATCCTGAGCTCTATTTAAATATTTTAAAGAGAAATTTTAAATTATCCACCGAAAATTTGGATATTGGAAACGACTTCACTTTTTAACGGATCAGGACGCCAAGCGCACTGCTCTCAATGTACGGCGCTGGTGTCTCTATAACTGCCCCCAAATTCTGAAACATCTCGATCACTTTATTTAGCTCGTAAAAATATTTGGTGAGATTTTGACTTAAAAAAAAAAGAAGAAAACATGACATATAAGCACAATAAATGCATCAAAAAATAATAAAGCACAGAAGAATGGAGAAAATCGATGTAGATATTACAAAAAACTGATTAAATCTGTACCAAGACGTGTAAAAAATGTTGTGGACACTAGAAGATATCCTACTGAGTACTAAATTAAGAAAGAAATACATTATTTAAAGCTATGTTGAGATTTTTGTTATGTACGAAGGCTTTGTGGCGTAATTTTTTTAGTAACTTTTTGATTATTAATTTTTTTAAAAAATAGTTATAATATTTTTTAAACAATTGACTATGTCATTCCATTACGAACAAGTTGCAGATATAAAAAATTCCAATTCCAATATATTAATTTTTATAAGTCGAAAACATTAAATTTTATAAGAAATAGCAAGTGTGCGAACACTTTGTGGTCCACTGTATATCTTGAGAAAATTTTCATCAATAGTAAACACTTGCAAATAATTACAAATTCCTCACAATTAAGAGAATGTACTATCAACCATCTCTACTTTCTGCTAATATATCACACCTTACAATTTTTAGAAGAAAGAATCTTAATACACATGAAGTTTTTAATTAGAGGAAGATGTTATTAAAAATTACTAAACATTAAATTTTAAGATGTTTTGCTGTCTTTAAAGATATTTCTACTTAATATATTTACTGATACTTTTTTTAGCCATTATTTCTGTGTAACCTCGTTAGACGGTAAAATTTCACGCGCAGGAATCCTGCTACTATAATTTTAGTACCAGAAATGTCCTCACATAAATAAAATATTTGAGCTTAACTAGCACACTTTCGTTCGTATATGGTTAGTCAAACAGCTTCCCAGCAACTTTTTAATCATTTACTAAAAACTAAATTAGAGATTCTTTACGTCGTTAATTTACGATTTGTAATCTTTTGACTGATTTCCTCCCTTTCAACTTAGCTTGTATCCTATATAAACATTAATGTATAAGCATTGAAAACATCTGTGCATTTAGAAGCTAAAAACAATCGAACAAACAAGCAAGCAAGAAAACACACACAAACACACACACAATCTAAAGAGGCTCAAAATCCTCTTAAAGACTTGGTGTTGAAGTTTGGAGAGAGGGTTTAAGTTCAAGTATCGTCCATTGTCACATAACCATGCTTCAAAATTATGAAGCCCGTCGCCAATAGTCCCCCTGTTGCTTCTGAGTGCAACGTAAATTAAAATCAATTGCTACTTCGAGAGCTCTTTCTGAGCGGATTTTCTCGCACATTACTACCAACTGGTTTCTTTCAAGGCATTGGTGGTTCACCTTAAATGATAAAAGAGGATTTGGCGGAATAAACATTGAAATCTCGTTGCAGTAGTTTTTCCGAAACTATTGGCATACGATCGAAACTTCATTATCTTTTACGTAAATTATATACCATAGTACTGTTTGATTAATCGACCCCAATGATAAATCGCCAAATATTACAATCGCTTACTAGAGCCATGCCGCCAAAAGAAATCTTATATCTCTCTAGTTCTTTTTTCGGTTTTTAAAGCCTTAAATATCTTCTACCATTTTCTTCGTAGTCGCATTTTCTTCCCAATATGAAATCTAAATGAAAATTTGTGCTGCAACAAAAAATTATTTTTTAATTTCTTTTGGAAAAAAGACATCTTGCTCAGATTTTACAAATATATATAACTTAAAAATTGGCAGTTATAGAGACTGCAGATAGAAGTAAAAACTTAGAACTTTTAGCATTAAACTTTGAAATTTCATTATGTTTGAATTAAAATTATCAACTTCAATCCAGTTTTCATTTTATTGGCACTCCGAGCAACAATTATATGCATGTTTATATGGTTTTTTTATTATTCAAATTTATTACGGGCTGTACAAGATCATGAAAAATATATAATACAATTCAATTGAAATAACAATTAATACAATCATGTATTATTTATGGATAGTATTTGTATTTTTACTTAAGGTATCCGGCTGGTGTTCGAAATTGTAGTTTTGTAAAGTTGTTTTACAAAAATTGTTGTTTACTCCAGAGAGCCTATAAACTAGGATTTTATAAAAATTCACATTATTTTCACACTTACTACCAATTGAAATAATTATCAGTGTTTTTTTTTGTTAAAAATTCTCTACTCGGATGTATTAAATTATGAATAAATCCACTTCTAAGTTGAATATTTCAAGCATCCTAGCCCAGAGTCTGAACAGAGGTCTGAGCTATATATAGGCAAAATGTAATTATTATATAAGCATTTTTTATAAAAGGAGACTGTTTTGAAAATAAACAATTCTAAATTCATTTTTTGCCAAAAAATTGCATTGAATAAACTTTTTATTGTAACAATATGCTTAAAACAATTTCATACGTGTCTTCTAATCTAAGTGACACTAAATATTTAAAAAAAATATTCGTTTTTACGCTTTTGAAAAATCACGATTCCGAGCGTAATCGGATACTTTAAATTTCAATGTACTTGATTTTTAAAATTATTTTAATTATTTGCATCATTGTCATCATTAATTTCAACAATACTTAGACTTTTTATACTTTCAATTATTTCATCATCACTTGGAAGAATATTTTGAGGATTTAATGCATTGTTTACCATTATTGGTTCATCTAATTGTTTAAAATAACACATGAGCATGTCGGTGATGCGAACCAATAAGATTTCCCCCTACCAAAAAGTGCCCAACACCGCTATAGAAGTTTTCACTTAAAAAAAAATCGCTAAATTAAAATGTGAGGTTTGATTTCTTGACATGTTCATTACAGTTAAAGTGAGTCTTAGCTTTAACACTTATTTATCGAAATTTTGGAAATAAACTTATTGTAAACTGTAAAAACTATAAAAAAAACCTGCTTATAAAGTTGAAAAATAACTCAGGATGTTTCTTCCGCGTCTCAGTAATGTGTATTTAACGAATTTGCCAGCAAATTAAGTGTTTATTTTAGCAAGTACCAAATTGTGCATAAAGCATTGAGTTTTAGTTATCTTTGAAGAAAAAATTAGGAAAAAAACTGTCATACACTTTTATTCATAGAAATGAAAAATTCTAAAGCAGAAAAACACAAAAGGAAAGGTTCTGAAATTTTTAAGTTAACATCATAAAAACAATTTTGAAGGCCTTCAAAGTGCCTCACAAGAAGTTCAAAGAGACTCACATAAAATAGGAGACTGTAAATTTGCGTGAAAGGGCACAGAAAAAATTGTTGTCAAAAGAAGAGTCACTTTTCTGAAATTATGCGGAGTAGAGGAGTAAACCCGCTTACAAAAATTGAAAACTCTAAAAAAAAATATTAATGTGTGCCACCTGAAGTTAAATTAAAAACAGATGATAGTAATCAGTGTTTTTATCAATGACGTATTATCGCAACCATTCGGCGATATTATATGAAATGAAGCACCTAGCACTTACGACACGTAAGAAATCGGGATTGGCAATTTGTCAGGTTATTAATAGAGATGGCGATTGTTGCGATAACGATAAGTTTCGTTTTTTTTTATTTGTGCATATTGTGCTTCGCAGCTAAAAGTGTACTTTCGGAGTGTTCGCTTGGTTTCTAACCGAATGATAACGTTAATACTGATTGGTACGCCTTTTACTTTTGCAATTAACATCATTTACGAACATGCAAAAAGCTTTCTTCGGCAAGAAAATTTGTGCAATTGCAGGTAAACCTAAGCCAATAATTTCATGTCATATCGTATAGGAAGAACATGAAACGACAAAATTTCTAATTTGATTAAAATGATACATGAAATTTTGTACAAGCACTTACATTTATCTCTAATTGCTTGATGAAACCCATAAATTTAAAACGAATTAATATTTAGATATAAAATTCCAACAGTAGTGTCCCATTTTATTCTGCCAACTTGGCGAATTAAAATTTTAGATAGAAATGCAGTGCATAAAAACGAGTTACTAAGTTAATTTGGTGCCCTTTTTATACTCCATCACCAAATGCGTGGACTAAGAATTACCAATATCTAGATTATTTGTCTCAGACATGATATTAAATTTTATAAACGTTCTCTTCAAACATTAATTTCAAACATTTTATTTTTATCAAGCATTCTGAACTTTAATCTCCTCAGATAGCCGTGGAATACGTTTTTTATTATATTCTTATCAGCCGTTTTTGTAAAAATTTCGATTGAATATTGTAGTGGGTTCTTAACGCGCTTTCATCTTAACTCTAAGAACATTTTTTTATGGATTATTTGACTGATTCTTATATTAAGAATTTTTTTTTTTTTACTTTTTTGTTCGATTAACTAAAAACACGTTTTTATAGTGAATCGAACAAAAAAGTAAAAAAAAAAAAAAAAAAAAATTCTTAATATAAGAATAAAATGATTAACGAGAAAATTAATGTCATTGTGATAAAAGCGTGGGGTGCTCTATATTAATTGTTATAATTTCTTACAAGTTCTATTCCGAAATGCTGAGTAAGTGTAAAAATGTAGTACAAAGCAACCCACGCTTTTATCCCAATGACATTAATTTTGTGTATTTTAAGTGTACTTGCATATGATCGCAACAATTACCAATTCTATTAATAACTCGCCAAGTTGGCAACCACGATTTCCTATGTGTCGTAAGTGCTGAATCGGCAACCAGGTGCCTCGTTTCACATAATGTCGCCAATAGGTTACGATAATAAGTACCGTTTTAAGCATGTATACAATCGAATTTTAAGCTAAAAAATGTAAAAGAAATGTATGTATTTCACAAACATAAAAGAAAAATTTATGTAAACTTTGAAAACATTCATTTAATTTGGTCAACTTTCTAGGAAAGTTCTTCAGAATTATTGCTTATTTTCATATCAGTAAGGATATGTTAATAAATATTTGTTATTTTTTGATTTTTTAACTTTCTGAATGAAATTTTGGATTACTTTGAATTCTGTACAATGGATATGTAGTGGGTTCTTAACGCGCTTTCATCTTAACTCTAAGAACATTTTTTTATGGATTATTTGACTGATTTGAGAACCTTGTCTAGAACTGTTATATATGTAGATCAGGTTCACTAAACAAGATGTTAATAATTAAGGTAAGCTGAAGTGGGATCGAGTGAAAAATTGATTGAAATTGTAAAAGGTTACTTTGTTGGTAGTATGTATGAGTAAAGATTGTCTTTGAATAAATATATTGTTACGAATTTAGTCTTATTCTAATTGTTTCTACTCATTTGTGTTCATTTTTACAGTTTAATTTGTCGTATCTAATGTGATTTCAACCCTGTTTACCTGTAATATCATTTCCACTGCATTGCACGGCCCCCATGCTTTAACATTGGTTTAAATGGTAAACTCGCCAAATATTGCAGCTAGCGCCAAGTTGGCGACGGATTTGGCGACTTAATTTTTTGGCGCCAAATTTGATATATCGCCAAATGTGGGCGATAAGCTTGGCGACCATGGCAACCCTGCTCCTAATAACCCTGTCTGGCAACCCTATCGCGGTATTGTAACACTATTGTATTGAATGTATTACTGTATTGAGCTTTTTCTCGTACGCTCCGGATTTTGCTAGATCTTTCTATTTCTCGATTATTCTGGCAAGTGCAAGAGGTTTCTGACCGAAAGGTATAAAAGGGCCCGAGCCGGCTAGTCAGTTAGTCAGATCTCAGCTTTCAAGCAAGTGATACCTCTGTGTTTTAAAAGAGAGAGACGATTGCATAGTGAGTGTGTTATTGCTTTTATTGAGTTATTATTTTGTGCTGAGTGTTTACTATTGCTTTTGTTAGTGTATTACATCTGTGTTATTATTTTCATCGATTGTACGTGACTTTCTCGAACTGTTCTACAATTTGTGGAGGACTGTTTTGGCAAAGAATAAAATTGTTTTGGATCCCGCTCTTCGGCTTCAATCATTTCGAACCCCCGAAAACGCAACAATTGGTGTCAGAAGTGGGATTCGAACCCACGCCCACCGAAGTGGACTGCGAAGCTTCCTGGGACTATGTACTTATTACCGAAAGTGTGTGAAAGGGTTCTCTAACATCGCAAGACCCTTGCACAAGCTAACAGAAAAAGTAAACAAAAAGTTTCAGTGGGCAAAAGAATGTGAAGATTCCTTCCTCCAGCTTAAAGAAGCTTTGACGTCTTCACCGATCTTAATATATCCACAACCGACAAGCCATTTATCTTGGACACTGATGCCAGTAATGAGAGTGTCGGAGCAGTATTATCTCAGGAAATAGATGGCCAGAACGAGTCGTAGCTTATTGGAGTAAGTGTTTATCGAAACCGGAAAGAAATTATTGTGTCACTCGAAAAAGAGCTACTGGCTATTGTGAAAGCCATCGAGCATTTCCATCACTATCTCTATGGCCAAAAATTTCTTCTACGTACCGATCATGCCTCTTTAACCTGGCTAATGAATTTTAGAAACACTGAAGGCCAGGTAGCCAGATGGATACAACGGCTCAACGAGTATTACTTTGACATCAGACATCGTAAAGGCTCCTCGCATGGAAATGCTGATGCCCTTTCAAGAAGACCATGCCCAGAAAATTGTCGTCATTGTTCCAGAGTAGAGACCAAATATGACTATGCTATACGCCAGGTAACAACTTCAACAGCGACGCCACCCGATCCCTGGAGTGACGAGAAAGTTCGAGAAGACCAGATGGCGGATCCTGATATTAAACCCTTATAGAGTTTATGGAGTCTTCCAGCAATAAACCAAGTTGGCAGGACATCTCGGCTTATAGTCCTACAACTAAGCAGTATTGGGCCCTCTGGAATTCTCTAAATCTCAGGAATGGTGTTCTATACCGAAAATTGAATCAGAGATGGAAAGACATTCAGGTGGCAATTAGTACTTCCTCGATCTCGTATCCCAGAGGTACTCAAAGAATTGCATGGCAGCCCAACAGGAGGTCATTTCGGCGTCATGAAAACTTTGCACCGAGTTCGAGAGCGATTCTGCTGGGGTAAAGTGAGAGCTGACGTGGAACAGTGGTGCAAGTCCTGTGATGCCTGTTCAGCTCGGAAGGGGCCAAAGATACGTAACCGAGGGAAGCTGCATCGCTACAATGTTGTAGCACCCTTCGAACGTATCGCTTTCGATATCCTGGGACCTCTGCCAAGGACTGCGTCTGGTAATAAGTACCTACTTGTTGTCATGGACTACTTCACGAAATGGCCCGAAGTGTACCCCATTCCGGATCAGGAAGCCCCACCGTAGCGGAGGCTGTAGTGCAGCACTGGATATCGAGATATGGGGTACCTCTTCAACTTTATTCCGATCAGGAAGAAATTTCGTCTCTGCGGTATTGAAGGGGGTCTGTGAACTACACGGAATTGACAAGACCAAGACCACACCTTTGCACCCACAGTCAGATGGCATGGTGGAGAGGTTTTAATCGTACCATCCTGAATAACCTCTCACTGATGGTCTCCAAGAACCAACAAGACTGGGACCAGAAAGTTCCTCTCTTTCTGCTAGCGTACCGCAGCGCCGTTCACGAGACTACCGGATATTCACCATCCCAGATGCTTTTTGGCCGAGATCTTCGTCTCCCTTGTGACCTGCTGTTTGGTCGCCCTCCGGATACACCCTCATCGCCTGAGGAGTACGTGCAGAATCTCCAGGCACGTTTTGAAGATGTACACAATTTGGCTCGAGAACGGATCAACCTGAGGACGGAGAAGATGAAGACTCGGTACGACACAAAAAGCCACAGGACATCAATTCAAGGAAGGTGACAAGGTGTGGTTCTACAACCCGACTCGACGCAAAGGACTTTCTCCTAAGCTACAATCGCATTGGGACGGTCCTTATACAATTTTAAAGATAATAAACGACGTCGTAATCCGGATCCGTAAGTCAACGAATTCGAAGCCTAGAGTCGTTCATTACGACAGGCTTGCTCCATATTATGGCCATAATTGTTAGTGTGTCAATTATCGTGTAATTTATTTTGACCATGGTCTTATATAAATAAGTTAGTGTGTAAATAATCTTGTAAATAATTTTGTTTATTGTTTTTGTAAGTGTTTATTTTCTACTATGCATTACGTGTTTATTTTGTACTATGCATTAGGTGTTTATTTTGTACTATGCATTAGGTGTTTATTTTGTACTATGTATTACATGTTTATTATTGCATATTCATTTAATTGTTTTTAATCAATTGCTTTATTATTATGTTAACGTCTGATGAAGGGTTGTACTGCCCGGGACGTGCAGTTCTTGAGAGGGGGCAATGTTACAAATTTAGTCTTATTCTAATTGTTTCTACTCATTTGTGTTCATTTTTACAGTTTAATTTGTCGTATCTAATGTGATTTCAACCCTGTTTACCTGTAATATCATTTCCACTGCATTGCACGGCCCCCATGCTTTAACATTGGTTTAAATGGTAAACTCGCCAAATATTGCAGCTAGCGCCAAGTTGGCGACGGATTTGGCGACTTAATTTTGGCGCCAAATTTGGCGATATATCGCCAAATGTGGGCGATAAGCTTGGCGACCATGGCAACCCTGCTCCTAATAACCCTGTCTGGCAACCCTATCGCGGTATTGTAACACTATTGTATTGAATGTATTACTGTATTGAGCTTTTCTCGTACGCTCCGGATTTTGCTAGATCTTTCTATTTCTCGATTATTCTGGCAAGTGCAAGAGGTTTCTGACCGAAAGGTATAAAAGGCCCGTGCCGGCTAGTCAGTTAGTCAGATCTCAGCTTTCAAGCAAGTGATACCTCTCTGTGTTTTAAAAGAGAGAGACGATTGCATAGTGAGTGTGTTATTGCTTTTATTGAGTTATTATTTTTGTGCTGAGTGTTTACTATTGCTTTTGTTAGTGTATTACATCTGTGTTATCAGTATTTTCATCGATTGTACGTGACTTTCTCGAACTGTTCTACAATTTGTGGAGGACTGTTTTGGCAAAGAATAAAATTGTTTTGGATCCCGCTCTTCGGCTTCAATCATTTCGAACCCCCGAAAACGCAACAATATTTAGAATTATTATAATTGAATTAAAATATTAGTTTGTGCCAATATAAAAGTTGAGTTTTTTATTGTCGCTTGATATATCCCTTACTACACTAATACGTGTTCCAGTTCAGTTAAAACAAACATTTCTTTAAAAAAAATTCTGATTCTGTTTTTAGTGTTCTTAGAATATCCTTTAATACTTTGTTCACTTTTCACTAACCATTTACGGTATGAGAACTAGATTCATAACTAATCTAGATGTATAAAATGTGTTCAAATAAAAAAGAAAAGAAATTATTCGAGTAAAGCATTGGGAATTTGTATAACGTATAAAAAATAAAAGCGGAAGAGTCAAAATTAGGCTAAACTTAAATTGTTTTAAGTATATAAATTAATATGGTTATTTTTTCTTAAAAATACCCGAATGAAAGCGGAAGAATTAAAAATTAAGTTTTATTTTCTTATTTCATTGAATCCATATACTCGGAAAGCACAATGTAATTTAATTCAATTTAATTATATAGATTGACTGTGTAGGAAGGAATTTCAGACGGTTTTTGAAAATACGATAAAATGAAAATTTCTTTATGTTATTGGTTATAAAGGATATTTTAATTAATAATTACATGTAAGAGTAAATACGTTTGCTTACAAGAAAAGTTCATGAAGAATCGTGAAAAAAAAAATAATGAAGATTATCTCTTTCATTCAGAGCTTATGAGAGCTTCAAGCAAGATAGCGGCGATTTCTGCAGGAATTAGCATCTTACTGTTGATGTTCTTTGTTGACCTGTTTTAAGGAACATTGTTTGAAACAACAATGATTTAGTTTAATATTTTACACTAATAATGTACTTTCACTGTTGTGCGCGTTCTTTTTTCAGATTTCATTGTTATTAAAAATGCTATTTAATTCAAAAATTTCATTATTATTAAAATTACTATTTAATTCCTTAATTGAGTTTTCTTTCAAAGCTTCATTTATGCAGTTATACAATTTATCCACAGCTTGCATTGCGAGAAATTCATCTCTCTCTTTTAAACATAATATGTTATAAATATTTTACTAACAATAAAATCTTATTTACAAATAAATAAGAACTTCACATAGATATGAGAAACATGCTAGTAATGATACTTATTATTTAAAAAAAATACTCTTAGGAGTTCATAAATATTTCGGTTCAGAACAAACTTCAATGAAAGCGTTTTGAAATTAATTTTTATGCTTTTTTTGCAAAACATTTATATTGTGATATATAAATTAATATATCTTTTTTTGGCAATTATACCTTTTCCCCTCTTTGGGGGGGAAGTTTCAAATGCTACATTCCGATTAGAACTATTTTAGTAATGAAAATGTTTTACGTATTATAATTCTTGAAACTAGCTTGTCCACTTTTATTCGTATATGGTTAGTCAAACAGGAGGCCCTCAATAAATTTTGATCATTAAAAAAATAATGGTTCTTCTTTTACGTTTTATAATGCCTTAACTAACTTCTATGCATTCAATTTAGGCTGCATTCTCATAGAAACTTCGTTATATTTCGGCATTAAACATAACTAGACATTAAGTAAGTGGCAAAGAAAAACAATACTCTGGAAGTTGAAGTCTGCAATGAATACTGTTACTCCTCAATATTACGTATATTCAGTTCTCTAAATAATAATTATAAACTTCAGAGGAGGACTAGAAACTTTTATGTTCGATTCTTCTACTTAGTGAATCTTACTTTTCTAAAGTTTTAGTTCCACAATTTTTTTTCAATATTTAGCCAAGATAGTAAATCAAAACATTATCTAGTATTTCCCTTTCTAACACCGTATCGCATAGCTTTCAGATAGGTTTACTTTCCTAGCTAATTAATGAATGACAATATTAAAGGCTCTATTCATAAAAAGTCATGTATGTTCACAGCAGAAAATATTCTATTTTGTTTAATATGTTACACGTTGTAGATATCTCTGGGGAAAGAAAAAAACTAGTAAAAATGTCGCTGATCTCTCACACATGTTTACATTCATTTGAACACATTCAGCAAGAAAGAACATTTTCACCTTTTACACAACCATTACAATCAAACCCAATCATTCTTTGAGCAGACTCATACATCTATCTTACATTTTTAAATGATTTTTTTGTGTCTTGGGGATCACAAAGACTGAGAACAAGCTAATTTAAGAAAACTATAGCGCAGCATCATTTGTAACATTACACACATTTCAGGAATGCTAAGAAAAAAATTCAGTTACTTTTCAATCATTCCACATGAAACTGTGCGGAAACAAGTGCTTGGAATAACTTTATCGATGTTTGATTTCTACGAGATGTATGGGACATGGATTGGACGCGATTCTGTGAAATGAAAAGGCACTAAACCAAAAAATAAACGCATTTGCTTTTCGAGTTTTGGCACTTAGTTTCATAGCAACTGCATTGCTATAAAATTTCGGATGTCGTGTTTTAATGAACAAAACGTGTTAAAAAAGTCTAAAAGTTAAAAATGTCGATAAATTTGATTCGTTTTTTAAATTTACTTACAGAATCTGGAAGAAGTTGTTTGGGATCTTAATCATAGAAAAGTATTCAACTGAGCAATGTGTAAATTAAATAATAATATAATTTTAATATTTTTGAAACAAGGGTTCGCATGCTATCCTGTATGATTTATATGCATTTTCATCTCAGAAGAAAGTTTTTATCTTTGTGGTTATCCCCAATAAACCTAGAACCATTATCTATTTCAGAATCAAAATTCATTAAAAAATAAAATAAAATATGGCAAGCTTCGGATGCTTACAATGATGTTATTAATGATTTTGCATTGATCTAAGCTCGAAAAAATCTCTATGTTGTACCAGAACAACGACAGTGATTTAACAAAGAATACTGTTACGTAGATCCGAGTTCAAGATTTTATGCAAAACAGTCACACAAAAAATAACAGTTCTTTAAGAGCGATGCGAATTTATTATCGGAAATCCAATTTCCGTAGCAATATTCACAGAGTAAATCTCCGAAGGTCTTCACACCTTCAGCAGCAATCAAACACAATTACCAGTGTTTAAAATACACGTATGTGAAAGATTATTCACAAGCACAGCCGAGCTAATCAAAACAATGCTCACTAATCGCTGGTTGAATCAAGACTGACTCGTTGTGGCTAGCACCACTCTATTTATAGACCCGGTGGAAACTTCCAGAAAAATCCTCACGCGTCATAGAGCGTGAAATTATAGTGGTGAAATCCACTAATTCCTAGAAGAATCCAGAGGGTACCAAACTCGCCAACATGGTCGCCAATGACGTCAAATTGGCCGCCAACTTAGTCGCCAAAAATAATGCCAACTTGGCTCTATCGCCAAGATTTCACCAAGTTCTCATTGAATCGCCACTATACATAAGGGACGGCGTTTGCGTGTGAATAGTACAATTTTAAAATAAAATAAATGTAACATAGAGTAATATAAATGCATTACACATCGAAATACAAATTATTTACACTATTTACACAAAATTCTTAACAATACGGACGTCTAAGAGTAAATAATAGTAAAGCAATAAGTGATTGAAAAGATAATACAGTTAAAACAGTTCATACAATAATGTATACCAGTGGCATAACGTATGCCTCCGCAATTCCCTCATCGCCGTGGTAGGGGGCGGAATTCTAGGGGACCAAAAGACTATGGTTTTGCAACCCTTTGTAAGATCCGGCTTGGGAATCAAAACCTGATTTTTCAGGAGGGCTCTAATGTTCTCCGTTACACTATCGATGCATAATCTATACCAGGGGTAGCTAAACGTTTTCGGAAGAGTGGCACTATTGGATAAAAAAATAATTATGCAAGCCGCACACTCTTCCAACTTTTCTAACAAACAAATAATTTTATGGAAAAGTGAAAAAATGTTACTAATTAGCTTATTGTGGAATCTTTACGCAATTAGCCTCTTTCTCAATGCAAGTGTATGTAACCGAAACTTAAAAATAATGTTATAAATAAGACGATAACACAAAGTTATGTTTTATTGTTAATAAACTTTTGAAAGTTCAATCAATTACACTGCTTGATAATTACTAAAGAACAGTTATGTTTTTCTGAATAATTAAGAATAGACAATGGCTGTAGAAATGAAACTAAGTACATATTTAATAGAAACAATGTGCATTCATTCTACTGCAAGAATTGTATCGATATCGAAGAATAAAAAACTTAAAAATAAAAAAAAAAGATGCTCCCTGGATGATTCCCAAACAGCCACAAAAAATTGATCTTCAGATCATAATGATGCAGAGATAAAAAAAACTTAGTAAGATGTGTGTTGATCCCAGATACTAATGCACATTTTTCATTTTTGTTCTCCATGCTCTTCACTAAATTATCGAGGAGTTCTTGGTGGATATTATCCCATTCCTCCCTCAAGGTGGTTTTTAGCTCTTGCACTGTACAGGGAAAGATTGTTCTTTGTACAACACGTCTGCCGAGAGCATGCCAGTCATATTCAATAGTACTTAGATCGGGAGAGTAAGAAGGCCGTTGCATACGGAGAATATTTTCACTTTGCAGTGTTTCCGATACCTAAATACCACGATGCTTATATACGTAGATTTATGTATCATGTTCTTTATGTTAACATTGAACGGCTGATCATCGTCCAATTGACTCATTAGCCATTTCACCATTGTGTCCACATCCACGGGTACATTAATGACTTGTCCTATGATACTATGGCTGCCGCTGTAATGCAACCGACGTATCTGCATGAATGGCAGTCGCGGTGATACGAGATGTGCACTAATCGGATCTAATGCGGGCAACCCGTGTTGGTTAGGTGGATGCACAAATCCGTTCGAACGTGACAACGTGAGCACTTGATCAGAGTCCAGTGAGATTTTACATGAAGCGCACAGTTTAAAGTCAGTCACTGGCTTTTCAAGGAAAGTGTTATTAAGCAGCGGTTAGTGTGTTTCTTTTGTTGGCTTCAATGAGCGCAGAAACCATAGACGACACTTATGTCTGAATGGATAGTTGTCAAACGTCATAATGAAACGTGCACTAGGTGCTGCTCAATGTGTCTTTATAAACGATAATCGTACACAATCAATGTCTACATGGACCGGTGTCAAATTAAAAGAGATTTCATCATCCACTTGCATAACTCTTTAACTGCCCCAGCTGCAGATGTACTGGCACGATCGTCGATCCTCTCGGCCGCATTCATTCTTTTACGTTCTTGACACTGTTTGATTCGGTCATGTGGTGTTTTATTGGTACCATTTGATTGCTCTTGAGAAGCCCTTTTCAACCGTATACGATCTCTGTACTTGGATTTGGCTTTTTGACGCGTATAGCCCGACATTATATATTTTTGATAATACTTTTTTTATTTTAACATCTTATTATATTCATTGAAGTATTATTACACTAAAGTTTTATATACAATGAATAGATTTTGATGAGAACTGATGACTGAAATTATAACGAAAGTCGTAGCTTCTCCGAGTCAAAAGTTATACTAAATGAAAATTTTGATACGCAATAAAATGACCTCAAAAAGGGCGGATCTTCCTCATCCACCGCGCATGATGTGTGCATCATAGTCTTTATTTAGCGTAATGACTTGTTTGATCTTTTAGCTATCCAGTGGTGTAATTGAATTTTGGTTGGAGTTGATAGAGAGAGAAATGTAGCTGCGTGTGTGTGCAACACCAAACTGTATCCCTGATTTTGTTATCATTCATTTTTTTAATTGTCTCTCACCATGGAAGCAGTTTCAAAGACGAAAAACAGAAAGAGCATGAAAAGAAAATGGAAAGATCCGAAAATTATTTCCATAAATTTATGTGTTCAAGAAAGACAAAAAATCAACTTGGGGAAATACTAAATCATAAAAATGGGGACTTTTACGTTTCTCCGGCGTAAATATCGCCAAGTGGACTGTTAGTGGACACATAAAATGTAAAAAAAAAAAAAAAAAAGTTGGCTCAAAATTTTTTAATTCGAAGGCATACTGGAATAGGTTACCAGCAATATTCCATTTGGCATCGGTTGTATCATTTTTGGAGACTTTATCGCCTACGCCAGTGAAACGAAAAAGCACAAAAAGTGTTTATACTTTCAAAGTGAAATCATTAACAAAACAAATATTAAATAGCGATTCTTTATACATGTTTTATGCGTAGTCACTAAAAGCGTCCTTTTGGCGAGTTTGTCTAACACTAACCGAATAGTAAATATAATACTAAATTTAATATTTTTTTATGAAGGGACATTACTGTTATTTAAGAAGAGCAATACTTCTTCAGGTTATGAAATTTGGCGCATTTCCCATCAAATTTAAATCAAATATTTCACACAATATCACACAGAATATCACTTCGTTCGGCGCCATTTTCCTATTTAGTAGTAAATGGCACACAAAATTTCACACTATCACAGTAATCTACTTGGAAACAGACCGATGAAACCCACAAATTTAAACAGAATTAACATTTAGATTTAAATTTCCATTTCGTTCGGAAATACTTATTTTGGCTGTATTATTCTACCAACGTCGAATTATTTTCGTCATGTTAGAAATCTATTGCAGCAAAACGAATTATTAACGCAATTTGGCGTGTTTTTATACTTCGCCGCCAGACGTGTGGACTAAACCCGATACATATGTCTTTATCTCACATTTCTCCTCCAACATTAACTTTCATCAAGGCTGTCTCAGGAAATGTTTTTTTTTTACCAAATGCCCATCTTAAATTTTTCGAAAAAATTGCTTAATCCTGTAAATTTCCTTGCTAACACTTTCTGGTACTTTATTTATGTATATACATATGCATATATTTTAAGAAATATTAGTAGTTTTCTTGCTTCATTCGCATTATTAGTCGAAAATGAAGTTTTAGATTATTTTAAATTCGCATTATAAACCAAAATTAGATTTTTTAGTCTAATTCTGTTTCTATCATGCTAATTTTTACTAAAATTTTGCATTATGAGAAGTGGATTGAAAGCGATTTCAGATATATAAGAATGTGTTAAAGTAAAAAAATTAAAGTATAAAATAATCAAGTACTTGGGAATCTGTATATCAAATGCAAAACTCAAATAGTGAAAAAAAAATTCGAAATTCGATAAAGTTTATATTATTTGAACTATTTCCATCAAGATGCTATAGTATGTAGTTATATCTTTTAAAAATTTTGAATAATAGCAGAAAAGTAGCAAAAAAAAATTACTTTATTTTATATTGAAAATACGTAGAGAATGGGACTAAGTAACTTAATTAAAATTAATTAAAAGGAATGATTCGAAGCAGAAATGGTAATCGGTTCTAATGAAAACGACAAAATGAAAATCGTATCTTTTTAATTAAAATAGTTCTTATATGACTGGATCAAAACATATAACAGCAAGGATATTTCCTTGCGAAATATGTACCTGAATAATTGATGAAAAATGTGAAGTTTTTCTCCTACATTCCGAGCTTACGCAAACATTTTTGCAAGATGGCGGCGATTACTGCTGATGCTGTAGTCCTTTTTAACCTGTTTTAAGAAACATTGTTTGAAATAACAATTATTTACTCTCAGAATCTTAACTAATAATACTTTGACTGTTGAATGACTTTTGAGAATGTTCTGTGTAAACTTAATTGTTACAAAAATTTACTGATTAGTTTATTTATTGAGTTACGTATTTTTACAAAAATCACATTTATTAGTTTATGCATTTGCAAAAAAACTGATATAAATAAATATATCAAAAGAAATTTTCATCTATAGTAAGAACATATTAAAACACTTGTAAATAATTACAAATTCCTCACAATTAAGAGAAATCTACTATCAAAGATCTATGCTCTTCTATATAACATATCACACCTTATATAATTTTCAGAAGAAACTATCTTAATTCAAAGGAAATTTTCAATCAAAGGAAGATGTCATGAAAAATTACAAAATATTAAGCTTAAAAAAATGTGTTGCTGTTTTTGAAGATATTTATACTTAATATATGACCTGAATTTTTTTTGGCAATTATTTCTGTAACCTCGTTAAAGGGTAAAATTTCACAAGCAGCAATCCGGCTAGTATAATTTAGTATCAGAAACGACCTCACACAAAAATAGAATATTTAAACCTTTTACTAGCATGCTTTCATTCGTGTATGGTTAATCAAACAGTTCCCAACAACTTTTTGATAATTTACTAAAAACATATTAGGGTTTCTTTTTACCTAAATAATTTACGATTTATAATCTTTTAAATAACAGATTTCCTCTCTTTCAACTTAGCTTGTATCCTATGTAACCATTCTCGTAATTTTTAAGCATTAAAAACACTGAGCATTAAAAACTAAAGGAACAAGTTCTCAAAAATTTAGAGTCTGATGACTATTGATTCATCAACCGTTCGTATATTAGATTTCTTTAAAATGATATAAAGTATTCAAAAGAGGGCTTGAAACATTTATGTTTAACTTTTTTTATGTTACGTAGTATTTCTCCAATTGCCACCTATCAGATTTCAGATCAGTTTTTTTTATGTAAGAGAATGTTTCGGAAGGTATTTATGTCTTGCACACACATTACAGTATATATTTAAATGACATATTTCATTTAAGTTGTTAACATTGTAGAAATCTCCGTTAAAACAAGACCTGTAAGCGAAAAGAACATTTCCTGGTCTCCCTCTACCTATTTTATGTACATTTAAACACATTCAACCAACAACTTTTATTTTACAACTATTTATATACTAAACTAAGCCATTCTTCTTTCAATATCATGACCGTGGTAGCAGAGTGGTCGTGTGGGGAGCTCGTGGACGGAGTTGTCGAGCCCCGCGTTCGAGTTGAGGTGCCTCAGAGCGCATGCTTTTTAGAAAGTCTGATTCATCATAAATCTATAGAGGCTCAAAATCATCTTAAGAGCAGGATGTGGAAGTTGGAAAAGAGGGTTTAAACTCAAGAATCGTTCTTATCACATGACCGTGCTTCAACACTACGAAGTCCGTCCCCAATAATCCTCTTGTTGCTTCTGAATGCAACGTAAATTAAAATAAATCTAATCCTCTTATAGTTTCAAGATTCTATTTCTCGTACTATTGTCTTTAATTCATGATTCTCTAAGCGTAACACTACTCTGTTATTCGATTACAAGTTTACCACAAAGGTGTGATACAGTTCAATCAATGTCTAAAAATATACACTTCTAAAAAAAAGGTGTTTACAATCCTTCGGTATGTGTAATTTTCCCTAATCTGGAGATGTAGAGGTTCAATTTAACTGTGGTAAACCCGATTAATTAGCCAAGCACGGAGTTTTACAAGGGCAAAAGTGCTCCTATGCAATCTTTTCTAGTAATTTTAGGCGCTAAAAAGTCAATTTATTTTAATACTTTTATCTGTAGTATACAGGCAGTAAATGATGAAAATACATTTTAATGCAAACAATTTCGAATTCGCAATTTGTCAATTCATGGGAACTTCCTGAAATGCTACATATTAAGAAAGCAAAGTATTGATATATTGAGAGTTATTTCTGAGTGTATTATCTCGAACATTATTACTACCAGCTGGTTTATTTAAATGCCTAGGCGGTCATCCTTAACCGATAAAAGAGGGGTTCCTTGAAATCTCGTTGCAGTGGTTTTCCTGAATCTATTGACTTACAATCGAAACTGCATTTACTTTTACATACATTAGATACTAAGGTACTGTTCGATTAATCGACCCCCGACGATAAATCGCTAAATATTACAATCGTATGCTAGAGCAATGCCGCCAAAAGAATTCTTTCCCATCATTCTTTTTTCAGTTTTTAAAACTATAAATTTCTTCTATCATTTTCTTCTCAGACGTAATCTCTTCCCAAATGGGAAATCTAAATAAAAATTTGGGTTGCAACAGAAAAATATTTAATTTCTCTTTTGAAAAATAGACGTCTTGCCCAAACTTAACAAAAAATCAATAATTAATAATGTGAGGGTTGATTTCTTGACATATCTTGAATTTCATTACAGTTGAAGTGTGTTTTAGCTCCAATCCTTATTTATCAAAATTTTGGGGATTTGTGAAATAATGACAAAACAGCTGAACTGCAAGATGTTACAACCTCTATTTTCCGTTGACAAGAAAGGGGACTATGGAAGGACTTTATCGAAGAGAGGACATGAGGCTATAGTGAAACGGCGCGTAAACTAGTTGGAAATCTATCAAACAACTGCGCAAAGTATGTATTATCCTTGATATGAAAAATCAATAAAAAATACAGATGTTTTTCTTATAGATACAAAACACTAGAGAATGCTATTCTGAGTAGTCGCCAAGAAGAATAATGGTGATATTTTTAAAAAAGATACGTTCACTAAAAAAGAAATTATGGAACAGAATTTTGTGATATTTCTAAGTATTTTTTTCTGTGGGTTTGGTTTCTCGATCTTTATAATAGAGTAATACCCTACAGGAGGACTAAAACTTGTCTAAAAAGTAGAAAAAAAAACCACAGGATACTTCCTCCACCTCAGTAATGTGTATTTAACGAATCTGCCGACAAACGAAGTGTTTACTTCTCTAGGCACCAAATTGATCTGTGTGAGAGCATTGATTTTTAGATATCTTTGAAGAAAAAAATTGCGGAAAAACTATTATACATTTTGATTCGTTGAAATCAAAAACTCGAAGGGAAGGTTCTGAAAATTTTAAGTTAACCTTATAAGTTCAATTTTGAAGACCTTCAATGTGAAATACTCTAAAAAAATACGAAACTGAAATTTGCACGCAATTGCGCAGAAAAATAATGTCGTCAAAAAAAGAGTGACTTTTCTGAAATTATGTGGAATAAAGGAATAAATGCATTTACAAAAATTATAAATTCTAGAAAAAAATGTTAATGAGTGCCTAAGCCGCCTTTAATTGCGCAAACCAACTGAGCTCCGAACATTTGATACCAATCGCTGACTCTCCCAAAGAGATGACCTTTCAAATACGCACATGCTAAATCACTGGTATCTCTAGCAATTTGATATGATTATCTATGCCCTCTATAAAATCATCTACATTTTCGGACCCAGAAAAATATACCTCCGGAAAACTCCTAACACTGCTGCGCCCCTTACCTCGGGGCTGAGGAAATTAAATCTTTTTGGATGCCATTGTAAGGCATTAGCCCATGAGGGTTGCCCCACTCCTATGTTTTCCTCGTGACCTAGAGGTGTGGGAGTGAATGAAGAACCAGGCGTTGCCATAATCTTAATGTCTCTTTATTAAGATCTTAACTTAAACAATATACAATAAGGATATTAATATTTTAACTTAGTGGATATGAGATGAAGAAACACACAATACGTAATACCAAATAAGCGTGACGTTAATAACTATTTCTAACTTTAACGCCTAATCCTAATTTCAGTATATACATAGTTCCTAGTAGTTAATAGAACGGTCCTACCTCTTTATCCTGGGTAGCAGCACCTCTCTCGAATCCTAAATGACGTTTCTTTATCTCGCGTGGAATGGTATCCACTTTGACTTGAACGCACTGGCATGAATAGCTTAACTCTTGATTGTCGGAGAACTTCTCTTACTTTAGCTTAGACATTAGTAAACACAGACTAGCATAATCACTTCCTAAAGGCCAACCTGCTTACGTCAAACTTTTGCTATTTAAAAGGTTCTTAATTTGCAAATTCAAGACTCGCTACTGGATTTGGCGGGGATGAATTTGCCTTTTCGGCCCCAAAGAACCGAAGAGGAGTTTTTAGTTGAAAACGTGATGAGCCTGTCACAAGTTTTCTTTCAAAACTTCATTTAGGCAGTTATGCAATTTACCACACCATACATTGGGAGAAATATTCATCTTTTTTTTAAACGTCATATGTTATGAGTATTTTATTAACAATAAACATTTTTTTACAAATAATTAAGAACTCCATATAATTATGAGAAGCGTGCTCTCTCTCTCTATCAATGATACATCAGAATCATTTATTAGTTAAAAAATATTCTTAGGAGTACATAAATAATTCGGTCCAGATCAAAATATGTTGAAAATGTTTTGAAATAAATTTTTATGCTTCTTTTGCAATACATTTATACTGTGATATATAAATTATCTTTTGGGGAAATTATACTATTACCTTAATTTGGGGGACAAAGGTTCACATGCTACTTTCCGAGTAGAATTATTTTAGTCCTGAAAATATTTTATCGGTTTTAATTCTTGAATCTAGCTTGCCCGCTTTCGCTCGTTTATGGTTAGTCAAACAGGAAGCCCTCAATAACTTTTGATCATTTACTTAAAAAAAATTATTGGTTCTAATTTTTTGGCTTTTAATTCTTCAACTAATTTCGATTCTTTCGAATCAGGCTGCATCTCATAAAAACTTCTTCGTTATATTTCGGCATTAAAAAATACCTAGACATGAGGCAAATGGCAAACTAAAAAAAATATTCAAGCAGTTGAAGTCTACTATGAGCATTGTTACTAGGGTTTGCAATACCAGTATACCGGGATACTGAACACCAGTATTTTGAACCATTTGTACAATTTTGTAATATCGGTATTCACATGTTTAAATACCATTTTTTTGGTATATTTACTATAAATTTTTAAAATTGTCTTCGAAATAGAAAATATCCTATGGGTTTCATATAATTATAAAAATATTAAAAACGAAAATTAAAAAGAAGAAAAGAGACTAACCAATTGAAATTTGATAAAGTTTATAGTAAATTTTCTTAAAATTTTTTACCCACAAACCTATCTACATCAAGAAGAATTCGGTACAGTTATCGAAGATGATGATGACACTAATGTCGATAGGGAAAAGGAATTGTCTTTTGAACAAAAATTAGAATTAGCGATGATTAATGATGAAAATCCTGTGTTTTCTATCTTTTTCTAAAACTTCTACTACCTATATTTAAACCAGTATACTGGTTTTAAGACCTAAAAAATACTGAATACCGGTATTGAACTTTTGGTCCGATATTGCAATCCCTAATTGTTACCCCTCAATATTACGTATGTTCAGTTTCTTAAAAAATAATTATAAACAGAAGAAGACTGAAAACTTTTATGTTAGACTCTTCTATACAATGAACCATACTTTTACATACTTTTTACGATACTTTTTTAATAATACATTATTTTAATATTTTTCAAATAAGGTTTCTCTCATGCATGATGATATGCATGAAATGAACTGATGCATGAGAAATATATATAGATACATATGTATTATTTTCATCTTAGAAGAAAACTTTTATTTGCGGATAGCCAGAACATCGTATTTTTACCAATAAATCTACAACCATCACTCATTTTAAATTCAAAATTAATTAAGATATAAAATAAAATATGGTAAGCTGTCGTGAAAACGTTTTGTAGAAAATCAGCTTTTGTGAATTCTGTGCTGTGGTGCTTATTTAAAAGATAGCATTTTACATTCACAGTTTTAAGATAATACATCTGAATTTGCAAGGAGAATTTTAACCCATATTGCATAGAGATTAATATTATAATTATATAATTCCGCAGAAATATGAATTATTTTTAATATTAATAACTTATTTACTGACAGACTCTATTTTCCATGTTACGCTGTTCATATATTTTACCATTCTCTTCATCGTAGTTCAAGGGTCTCTCAGAATCATATAATATGTAAAGGAAATCCGATAATTCTACATCCTCCAATTTCCTTTTTGCTTATAGAGACGAACATTATCCTTACCCAAACTTTCTTTGAATGTGGTAGGCCAGGAATGGCGAACCAGTGGCACGCGTACCATTGAGGGCACGTGACACAGTATTTTGGGCACGCCAGTGATCAGAATGGTTTGCATTTTATTTCAAAATAACAAAGTTCACTGTGAAGTATTACGAACAAACGCGAGTGATCGGTCGAGGGGGGCTGGAAGCACACTCGTTTGTTATTGTCTTGCCTTAGTAACGTCGTGGACTACTATTGCTTATGATGTAAAGTTTTTCTACCCATAGCATAATCAATTTCCTTAGCACAACTCTATTTTAAAGATTATTTGTGTTATATTTACGATTTTTAACTGTTATTTAACAAGGTTAATACAGCAAAAGAGCCAAAAGCGCAAGATAGTAAGTGCAACAGAGGATTTCATACATTAAGAAATACATTTCGAGAAATATGGCATCATTAGTAAAGGTGACAAAGCGATGTGTGTTTACGTTCTGGTATTGTTGTATGCAGAACATCGTATGAAAAACGGCATTTTGAAGCAAATCACAAATCCTCTTGTCAAAAAAGTAAACCGCAGAAAAAATAATTATTTGCATAGAAACCGTTTGGCAGATGACTCCAATTCAGCATACATTCTATTAAAGGTAACATCTTACAATCCTAATATAAATTATTTGTTATCCTATCACTGGCGTAGCAAGCCCTGAGTGGGTTCTGTATCAAAATTCCTTCGGGCCCCCTTTTAGAAATTGGAGCTTTATAAATGGGCCTATTTATAACATTTTACAGTCTTATCCTAATACATGTCGCGGCCCCGTATCATTGATACGGCGGTAGCTACGCCCCTGCATCCAATCTGCAACAACAGAAATAACATTAATGTTTACTTTAATTTGAATTGCACAAACATTTACAACTATAAAGTGCAAAATGTATTTTTTCGTAATAAAAAAATGTTGTTAGCATTTAATTTTATTATTTTTCCAGTAATCACATGTAAAAATTATTTGGTGGCACGCCTATTTCTCATTAAACATTTCTTTAGAAAAAATGGCACGTTGATTCATAAAGGTTCGCCACCCCTGAGGTAGGCAATGTTGGAGTAGCAATTTTAACTCTGGATTTCAAGTTAGGGAAAAGTTCCCTACTCTTGTTATAGCAAAATATTCAAAAAAAATTATACACAGAGAATTATAAGCATATCTGAATTATTCTTGTGTTAAGAAGCTGAAGAAATTTCGTGTAATTTTAAGTCAAATTTTTTAATTGAATTCAAATTCACACGATTCGAACTAAACAGTGAAGCAATTATTATTGTTGAACTGGTCGATTTCTCAGGATCTCAATTAAAAAGGGTAAAACACTAAGCCTTTAAGAGTAACCCTACTACAGCCTAGCCTTATTTACAGTACACTAAGCCTCTGAGATCAAAACAAGTATAGCCTTCAGGAGCTCTTTAGATGAGTACGGGTGTCACAATCTCGAGGCGCTCTAGGGATATTCTCCTGTTCTCAAATAATTTACTGTCTTTGGTCAACACGGGTGTCACACTTCCGGGGTACCCTAGTGAACCTTCTCTATTTTCGACCTTTCTTCTTGTCTCGTCCAATTTCTCCTTTTCTTTTCCAGTCCATACCACAGTATTAAAAATGTTTATTTAAAAACTTCAGTACACTTATAGATTCATTTATTGCTTAGTTGTGATAAGTTTTTTGAGTAATTTGTTGGATTACATATAGATTTATGTCAATATAATAGTTTGGGTTTCATTTTGTATTTCCTTAATTTGTTTCCATTTGTTAGTTATTTTCTTCTATTTTTTTCAATGCTTGTTTTGCTTACTTTTTTATTAACCCCGTCGGTTTACCAATCCGCATGTTTTCTTAATGCGGCGTCCAGTACGGAGGAAAATGGTGTTCAGGGGATACCATTTGCGTTCCCTTTGGCCCACGCTTCAATGTAGATGGGAGGAAGGAGTAAACCCGCTCCTGTCAATCAGTTGGTGATAAGTCTCTTCGGAGACATTGTTGTAGGGCTAGTGCTGCAGATAAGAGGTGTCGGGGTTACCCGTTGTATCTTCACCCTAATACTGTAGTGCTATATCCTGGGTGTACTCCAGGGAAGCTGCTTCCTTAAAAGGGATTTCCACAAAGCTTATTTTTAGTGGATCTAAACAGAATAAACACGACTGCTAAATTTAAAGTCAAATCTAATAGTTCAAAAACGGAAGATTTTTTTTTATCAATTAACCGCGTAGTTTTCTTTGAGAGTTGATTTCCGAAAGACCCATTCTTAGGGGATTTTCACTTAACAAAAGAAACACCCATACCAAATTTTTATTATTGTAGGTCTGGTAGCTCGAAAACGGAAAATTTTGTTTATCAATATCCCCTAGTAATTCCCAATTTTCTGCATAGGAGTTCATTTCCGTAAAATCTGCACTTACTGGAACTATACTCGAAAAAAAACACGCTTAACAAATTTCAAGAATGTGGGTCTACCAATTCAAAAACAGGATTTTTTTTCTGTAACTCTCATTAACACCTCGCAACCCTCTTTGGTGGTTTATTCGTTCTTAGAACTCTACTTCTTGAAAGGAACATGCCTACCAGTTTTCATGTTGGTAGGTAAAGTATTTTCAAAACGGGAATGTTTATCTATAGCACCTCTTAAGCCGCTCCCAAAGCATCTTCAACTTCGATTTTAACAAAACCCATTTTGTAGATAACCTCTTCTCCAAAAAATAAACTTGCCCACCTAAATTCAAGTTGTACGTCTAATAGTTAAAAAAACGGTAATATTTATTTATAACGTCACATACAGTGTCCCTTGGAGTTAAATTTTCGTAAAACCCATTATGCAGTGGATCTCTACTCCATGAAAGAAGAGTACTTACCAAATTTCAAGTCTGTTGGTTTAATTGCTCATTAACGGAAATATATTCAACTATAGCGCCCCTTGGAGGTTGATTTCCACAAAACTCATTTCGTAGTGGAACTCTTCTTCATGAAATGAATGTACCTACCCAATTTTAAATCTTTACAACTAATAGTTTGAAAACAGAAACAATTATCTAAAACACCCATTAAGCCTCTGCAATGCCCCTTGGGAGACAACTATCGCAAAACCAATTTTGAAGCGGTTTACTACTTCATGAAAGGAACATACTTACCAAATTGTAAGTCTGTTGGTTTAACAGACACCCCTTAAGTGCCCGCAAGGCCCTTTGGAGATCGATTTTCTCAAAGTTCGTTCTCAGCGTATCTCTACTCCATGAAAGAAACACAGCTACCAAATTTCACGCCTGTAGGTTATAATAAGTTTTGAGATATCGTGATGAGTGTGAGCGAGTCTCTTTTTTCTTTTATATAAGATTTAATCGAATCAGCAGTTTGAGAAGAAGGAAATTGATCCCCAAACTAATTGGGAGAGAAAATTAAAAAAAAAGAAAAGCTGTGTGTGTGTGTTTTTTAATTATTTGTTATTTTTCTTAACCAATTTTTTTGCGTGAGATTCTTACTTTAACATTTAGTTATTTTTATGTAACAAAAGTATATAGCTATTTCATAAACAAGAAATCAGCTACACAAAAATCTTATCTATCTCAAATTTACTATATATTAAATCCAAGAATGAGTTTTTTTAACTTACGTATCGTTCCTCCAGCAGCAAATGAATTTTCAAGTATTAATTAATATTTATTTTAGTTGCAGCAGTAGAAAAATAATTGAGTCAAGATTGATTAAAAAACAATGAAAAATTGATCCCCAAACATGAAGCCGAGAGAGGCTTTGGAAACAACTTCTCAGACATCAGATGAAGCCGAGAGAGCATTTTCTGCAGCAGGGTTATTCATTATAAAGTTAAGAACTAGGCTGAGTTGATAAAAGCATAAATTGCTTATATTTTCTTAAATCACACTTTGAAAAGGAATAATTAAAAGGAATTGATGTTTTAGGTGAATATATAAATGATTGTAAATTTTGAAATTTATATATATAAATATATTCTTATTTTATATAATTATTAATGATATCAATTATAAAAATAACTTGTTTTTAAATTTTTCAAAACTTTGATGCATTCCAGAGAATGACAATTACGTTCTTAGGGTTTCCTAGAAATTCCCGTGAATGGAAAAAGTCGGGTAATCAAAAACTCTAGTGCCAACTCAGGTGTCGTCCGCTCAGTTAAAAATTAAGAAATCCGTCGGAAACCCAAATCTAAGCGCATTATTAATGTTTTCTTTGGGAATGAAAACCATGAGCTTTGAGGACACTAATAAACTAGTCATTGAATTAATAAAATAAACGAAAAAGCAAATGAAGAAAATTAGTATTTGTTATCAAAGAGAAAGTAACAAATCTCATAGTTGAAAAATCTTTGTACACTTCAGTATTGTGCAATAATTCTCTAATATATTATCAGGCGTTAATGTTTAAATGTAGAAGCATCTCACAGTATTAAAACATAATAGTTCACTGATGCATCTATATTAATAAACTTCGCATTCAGTATTTTTAATACAAAATATTAAAACTGAAATTTTATATTTCGGTCTTTCACATAGGTTTTTGAATTGCTTAAACTATGTTGTTATTGTTACAATATCTTGTTCGGTTTCTGTATTAACATTTTAGAAGTCGAAATAGTTCATTAATTTGGCGGGATTTGCTCTGATTTTTTATTCTTTCATTTTATCAGAGAGATCTATGCTTATTCTTTTTTCTATCGTTACTACATGATGTATAGTGGATTTCTATAAACTTTAATTGTTTCGACGAATATATCTGCTGAAAGCTGATGAAGTACTATTGGCCAAACTTCGAAATTTTTTCATGCTTGTTATTCCATATTCGATTTGTTTGGACATTTATACAGAGGACCACAAAAGTGTTAGTGCACTTGCAATTTCAATAAAATTTAATGTTTTCGACTAGTAAAATTAATATATCGGAATTGTAATTTTTTTTATGATATCTGCAACTTGTTCTTAATGCAGTGCTTCTCAAACTTTCAATATCTGCGACCCAATATTCAATCATAATTTTCATCACGCTCCCCCTTCCTTACACTAACAAAGCATTGAATTCATATATACGTCTCGCTCACAAAAGACGTTGATTACCCCGGACGTATATATTCGTTTCTCTGAAATACGACGTTTTCTAAGCATTGCTATCCATAAAATTATTCTGAAGACTTTGGAGTGCAGTAAAAGGACCTTGATACTATTTGCGAAGAATTTACTTATTTCAGAGGATTTGCTTATTTATTCCTTTTCTCCCTCTTTTCATAACATACGTCGTGTGCCTACGTGGAAAACAGTGGCACTGGGGAGTGAATCGAGTAACTTTTTTTCGACAGTAAAGGGATTTTTTATGAACTGTACAAATTATCAAAATAAGTGTTAATTTTTGTGTATAATTTTATATATAACAAGCGCGTGAGGGTCACTGGTAATTGTTAAATTGGTTTTTAAAGTATTGTTAAATTAATTATAAAATACATTGTGCAGTACTGAAACATTTATAAGTTTATTACATCAGTGTAAATGTGTATTTTACTTATTATGTCAAAATGGTTTTTTTGTTTACATTCAGCAAATTAATATTTTTTTAAAAAATAATCTTTTGTTTACGACTTTCCAATATGCTCGCGCCCCCTCGCAGAATCATCACGCCCCTCTAGGGGGGCGCACCCCACAGTTTGAGAAACGCTGTCTTAATGGAATAACACAATAAATCTTTCAAGAATAGTATAACTATTTTTTTAAAAATTAATAATCAAAAAGCTACTAAAAATTACGCCATAAAAGTCTTCGTACACTTAATAAAAATCTCCACATAGCTTTGAATATTGTATTTCTTTCTTAATTTGGTACTTAGTAGGATATATTCTAGTATACACAACATATTCTACACGACTTGGAGTAGATTTAATGTTTTTTGTAATTTCTATATCGGGTTTCCTCCATGATTATGTGATTATTACTTTTACTTTCCATTATGTGTTTATATGTCATATTTCCTTTTTTAAATCAAATTCTCTCCAAATATGTTCTACTGGGCTAAATAAAGTTATTGAGAGGTATTTTCAGATTTTGAGGACAGTTATAGAGGCACCAGTGGTGTACATTGAGAGCAGTGCGCTTGGCGTCATTATCCTGTTAAAAAAGGAAGTTGTCTCCAATATCCAAATTTTGGGCGAATAATTTAAAATTTCCTCTGAAATAAAGCTCATGCTTTACAATATCATCCATTTCCATGCTTCAGCATGGAGATGGAGGTGTTCTTGCGTGGGAGGTGTAATTCGGCTTTAGGATTAGGTACTTTGGTATTTTTTGATGATATTATAAAGCATGAGCTTTATTTAAATATTTCAATAGGAAATTTTAAATACACACATAATTATACACATAAATTATTTTTCCACATAAATTCATGGGATAAAATTCCTCCTTTTATCATTTAAAAACTATTATGCGCCCATTGGAACTAAAAATGTTGAATTTCTGTCATTCCAATTAATTTGCTGTCAATTCTGAATTTTCTAAAACTTAATTCCAAGAATATAGTTATATATAGATGAGCCATAGAGGTGGAATTGTTCTTGTGTGGGGGTGTAAATTGGCTTCAGAATTAGGTAATTTGTTGTTTTTTGAAGGTATTGTGAATAATGAGATCTTTTTAAATATTTTAAAGATAAATTTTAAAACATCCACCCAAAAGTTGGAAATTGGAGACGATTTCATTCTTAACAGAATAATGACGCCAAGCCCACTGCTCTCAATGTACGCCACTGGGATATCTACAACTGTCCCCAAATTCCGAAACACCTCCTCAATCACTTTATTTAGCCCTGTAGAACATATTTGGTGAAAGTTTGATTTAAGAAAAAGGAAATATGACATATAAACACATAATGGGAAGTAAAAACAATAATCACAGAATCATGGAGGAAAGTCGATGCAAAATTTACAAAAAACTTTTTAAATCTATACCAAGACGTTTAAAGGATGTTGTGGACACTAAAAGATATCCTACTAAGTACCAAATTAAGAAAGAAATACAATATTTAAAACTATGTTGAGATTTTTGTTAAGTGTACGAAGACTATTGTGGCGTAATTTTTAGTAGCTTTTTGATTATTAATTTTTAAAAATACTAGTTATACTATTCGTAAGAAATTGATTGTGTCATCCATTAAGAGCAAGTTGCAGATATCATAGAAAAAACTACAATTCCGATATATTAATTTTTATTAGTCAAAAACATTAAATTTTATTGGAAATTGCAAGTGTACGAAACTTTTGTGGTCCACTGTGTTATTTGCTTTATATAATTAAGATCATGAAAAGGGATAAAATAATTAGATTTTTTTGGATTTAATAATATTGGTATTCTATTTTTGCTCCATCGACAAAACAATGCAAACATTCAAATTCTTTTATTCATTTCACGAGCTCATTTATGTAAAACAAATAATATCTGTCAAAATGATTTGAATTTCGAATAGCAAACAGGAGCAGACGACGATAGATAAAAAATCAATTCGTAAAGTTTTGTCAATAGCACTGGTTTGGCGTTCGCTATATATGTTTAAATTGTACTGCTGTTCTGTGATAAATAAATAGAAGAAAGAACTGCAAAATAAAACACGAACTTTATTAATTCAACACAGAGAATCTAGTTTTTATATTTTACTCGTCGAGTTCCGTTACATAAAAATTAATATTCAAATGAATCAAATATGAATAGACGATATATAAAAATTAAATCACGAAGCGTTATCACTTGCGCCGCGTCAGCGTTCACTGTAAATATGCAAGATCTAAAGTAGAATTTTCCAGAATCAATAATTTTTCAATTAGTCCTATAATTTATCGATTAGTCTAGATCCCAGGTCTTAAAAAATGGAGAGCAGGAAATATTTGTAATATAAACTGTGCTGCTTTATGAATAGAAAAAATAGCTATCAACTATCATTGTAACTGTCTTGTGGATTCTTATTTAAAAATGTTAACCGGGGACAATATTTTTTTTCAAGTACTTCAGTTGCAACAGAACATATCTTATATTTTCCATATACAAAATTATTTTGTTTATTTCAAGTTGAGTTTTAGTTTCACTTTTCAGAGTGGAATTTTTAAAATCACATTAAGTTCAATAAAAATAATTTTATTTGCTATTCTTGTGATTTCTATCATGAACTTTGAAACTATAGTAGTTGTGTACAAATACGACAAAGTAGATGAGATTTTTGTTTTTTTGAAATCATTTTGTTAACGAGCTTTTTTTCATCTATCAATGATTGTCTATGATAAATATTTAAAGTCTAATAAGTGACAAATGATATATCAAAGAAATGGACAATTTATTTTCATATCTATTAATAAAACAATGTACAGAGTAAACATTTGTTTCATATACATACGTATATAATAATCAAAAGTCTGAAAAATGGCAGAGTGAAATATTTTTGAGTAATTAACTTCATTTCAGTCTGAATGTTAAGCAAAGAAAATATCCCTTTTTAACTATTTCAATTTAAGTATTTCCTTTATTACTCAAACGAGTAAATGTGGTTAAATTTCAGTATTTTGCTGTATTATAGGAAAACTGGGGAAAATATAATGTATTTCTAATATTTAAAAACTGAATATTATTATGAAAATAAGAACAAATGTTTTTCTTTTCTTTTTCTTTTTATTTTTACAACATTGAAAGTTATGTAATTTAGAAATTTCATCGTTTTAAAAATTATTTTTTGTTCTTACGTTATAATATTTACACCAACTGCCATTTATTAACCATTATTTTTTTTAATTCTCTTTATCACTATAGAATGTAAAGAACTATAAATTTTCTTTTATCTGTTCAGTATATTTGTAAAAATTTCTTTTAAATTGTAAAAGAATAAGGTTAAAGAGATATTTAGAACATATCATCAGAAGAGTTGAAATCTGCGTCATGAGTTTTTATAGGAACAATTTACACAAATACTTATATGCTTACATTGTTAAAATGATTATTTTATATATAAATACAAATTATATTTTTTAAAAAGGAGATGGTATAGGTATAACCAGCAGTAAAATTTTAGTTCTTTTTTGAATCCAAGATTTAGATGACATTTTCAAAATAGTTTACAATGTTCTTAGTTTTAAATTAGGGAATATATCACATTGAAATATTGAAGAATATTGTCTACATATGTTTTTAAAGAGAAAAAAAGGAATAAAACAATGTCCTTTTTTAAAGTAATTAACACTTCATTGTTCAAATTCTTTTTTAAAAAGATGGAAATGACTTTATTTTTTTCCCTTTCAACGAACTCTTTATCCTTTAGAATTCCTTTTAATTCCCATGGTTCTTTTAGTAAAAGCTCTTAATTTTACAGTTTTTTTTAAATATGGTTGCAAATGATACTCTGGTTTTATTTTCCCCCTTCTGAATTTGCATTCAGTTTTATATTCTTAATGAATTAAAAGTAAGAAAAAGGGGGAGGAGAAAGGGGGTTGTGAGTAGAGGAGAACGAAAAGAAAATACCATTTTTATACGAAATAACAATCTTTTAAAAAAAAGTAGTTAATTTGCATTTCGCACAGTTGTAATTCTTCAAATACATTCCAATGAATATTTTTTCACTTCACTTTTTATTTTAAATTTTTTCTTTTCTTTTAATTTATTTAGTTACAAAAGGTTTCAACTTTGGATGTTTCAACAATATAAGCTAAAATACATTTCAAGAAAGCAAAATTATAAAGAGACATCAATCTACACAGTTTTATTTAAAATGGCTTGATAAATTTTATTAAAATATTTGTAAGCTTCCATGACTTTTCAAACTTTTTAAATTTGAATCACATTCACATGGTATTTGACATCCCATGCTATTATTGGACAATAAATATCAAAAGTATTCGATGTCAACAGCTTTCTTTGAAGATATTTTAAATAATAGAAATGACTGACTGATTTTGAATTAAAATCTTCATAGTGCAACACGAGGTTATTAGCGACGAACTCGTGATTTTATATCAGGGTTCAGGAATGGGGGAGGTATTTGAGCTGACCCTAATTTACGTGTCATACTTCGTTAAACTCCAATAACTTGAAAAAAAACCCCAACATTTATTTTATAACATGTGTTAATTTTGGTACTTATGTACTATCCCAATCATTTTGGCAACTTTACGTACTATTGCAACCATATTGGCGACATTGAATAAAATTGCACGAATTCTGAAAATGGAATACGCTGATGGGAAAGTGTGGCAAGTAGTTGAAGAATACTTTGAGAAAAATAATTAGTTATAAATTAATAATCAATAAAAGAAAAAAATATAAAATTTGTATTTTTTAATTTAATTTTTCTTTTCTTCTTCTTATTAATTTTATATTATTATTATTGTTTATAATTATAATAATCATTATTTTATATTATTATTATTATTAATTTTATATTATTATTATTGTTTATAATTATAATAATCATTATTATATATTATTATTATTAATTTTACATTGTTATTATTGTTTATAATTATAATAATAATCATTGTTATATATTATTATTATTATTAAATTTATTATTTAAGAATTCGGTAAATCCCAGATTCACATTTTTGTATTCGATCTTACCATATCAGCGAGCAGTTTGGCTTAGATTGGCGCCAAGTGGAGAAATATGAAACAAAGCACATGGTTGCCAGTTCAGCTCATTCGACACGGAAGAAATCTGGATAGGCAATTTAGTCAGTTTTTCTGAAAGTTGGCATGGTTGCGATGATATGTACTTTAATTTCGATCGAAAATGAAGACTCACCGGAAGCTAAATACAATTCTTCCACTAGAAGCATATTTATATTGGGTTATGTTATTTAATATTCAATTAAATGCAAGAATTCTATCTAGAAAAAAAATGTCAAACTTTTGATACTTTTTTGCTATAAAAATAACTAAATATAAAATACAACTTTTGAAACTCATGTTTTGTTTCAAGACAGATAACCGAACTACGTAAACCTGCGAATGATTTTGACTATGTGCTGGGGTTAAAGTTAAATAACATCTGTTTTAGTTATTTATCTTGAAGTATATTTTTAAATAATTATGTGCAGACGATTATTTAACTTTCGCGTTTGTTATTCATCAATTTTTGTTGATCTATGATTTGAAGCGATGAAAGAAATATACGTGGTAAATCTTTTTAAAATATTTTTGTTTATGTTGATGTGTTTATGAAAATAAGTGAAAATAAAAGAAAACTACGAGTTAAAGATAAATATAAGGTGTCCCTTGGGGAAATTGTCAATTTGTTTTGCGATCTTCAAAATACTTCGACAAACTATAGATATACAGTAGGCCACAAAAGTGTTCGTACACTTGCAATTTCCTGTAAAATTTAATGTTTTCGACTAATAAAAATTATAATATTGGAATTCTAATTTTTTTATGTCTGTAATTTATTCTTAATAGAATGACATAATTAATGTTTTAAAAATAGTATAACTATTTTTTTAAAAAAATAAATAATCAAAAAGCTATTAAAAATTACGCCACAAAAATCTTCGAACACTTAATAAAAATCTCAACCTAGCTTCAAATATTGTATCTCTTTTTTAATTTGGTACTTAGTAGGATATCTTTTAATGTCCACAACAACTTAAAAGAGGTTTGGGTATAGATTTAATCATTTTTTTTGTAAATTCTGCATCGATTTTCCTCCATTCTTCTGCGATTATTGTTCTTACTTCACATTATGTGTTTATTTGCCATGTTTTCTTACTTTTTTACATCAAAATCTCACCAAAATATTCTACTGGGCTAAATAAAGTGATTGAGGAGGTATTTTCATAATTTGGAGACAGTTATAGAGACACCAATTGCATACATTGAGAGCAGTGCTCTCGGCGTCATTATCCTATTAAAAATGAAGTCGTCTATAATATTCAAATTTTGGGCGGATAATTTAAAATTTCTCTTTAAAATATTTAAATCGAGCTCATGATTCACAATATCATCAAAAAATACCAAATTACGTAATTCCGAGGCCAATTTACACCCCCACGCAAGAACACTTCCCCCTCCATAGTTTATTGATCCAACTAGATTCTTGGGATTAAGTTTCAGAAAATTCAAAATTGACAGAAAATTAATTGAGATGACAGAGAATTCACCATTTTTGGATCCGATGGGCATATATAGCTTGTAAAGAAAAAAATGAGGAGTTTAATCCCATGAGTTTATGTGGAACAAGGACTCCTGCACCTCCATGCTACAGTATGGAAGTGAAGATATTCTTGCGTGGGGGTGTAAATTGGCCTCAGAATTAGATAATTGGTATTTTTTGATGATATCGGGAATCATGAGCTCTATTTAAATAATTTAAAGAGAAATTTTAAATTATAAGCCCAAAATTTGGATATTATAGACGACTTCATTTTTAACCGGATAATGACGCCAAGGGCACTGCTCTCAATGTATGCAATTGGTGTCTCTATAACTGTCTCCAAATTATGAAAATACCTCCTGAATCACTTTTTTAGCCCAGTAGAACTTATATGATGAGATTTTGATGTAAAAAAAAGAAAACATGACATGTAAACACATAGTGTGAAGTAAAAACAATAATCAGAGAAGAATGAAGGAAAATGAAAGCAGAAATTACAAAAAAACTGATTAAATCTATACCAAGACACTTAAAAGTTGTTGTGGACACTAAAAGATATCCTACTGAGTACTAAATTAAGAAAGAAATACAATATTTAAAGCTAAGTTGAGATTTTTGTTAAGTGTACAAAGACTTTTGTGGCATAATTTTTAGTAGCTTTTTGATTATTAATTTTTTAAGAAATAGTCAGACTCTATTTTTTAAAAAAATTAAGTATGTCATTCCATTAAGAACAAGTTAAAGATATCATAAAAAATTCCAATTCCAATACATCAATTTTTATTAGTCGAAAACATTAAATTTTATAAGAAATTGCAAGTGTACGAACACTATTGTGGCCCACTGTATATATCTATCGACAGTCGTTAAAATTACCAATATACTTACATCAAACTCATTATAACAATAAAAAACATAAAACTCGATGCTTTTAAAGAGAATTATTCGAAGTTAGCAAATTAAAGAGAAAGTTTATCTATGTGAAATAAGAATCACATCATTCCCAAAAACAAAAAGACAGTTTCCTTATTCTAATTCTATCGAAAGGCAAAAACTTCTAATACATAAGAGCCTCAAGAAATATGCTTTAAAGTAGCAGTCTCAAGAAAGATGGAAAACCAAAAATTTCATTGCTTGTTTTGTGCATATTTTGCAATATAAACTTCAAACAATTAGAATAGAATTCATTTTTACATGAAGCTATTTAATTTTCTCGTTGCACTTAAAAGTCAGCTCAGTGGCTTAGAGGAAGCGTGTTTACCTCATAAGCCAAGGTAGGAGGCTCAATCCCGGCTGGAGTGGATAGATTTTCTAGATGCGGAAATAGTATACACGCTTGTCATATGATTATGTGGCATGTAAAAGATCCCTGGAGTTTCAATTAGCTCTAGTAATCTAGACAAAATTAAATCGTGGCAATATTTAGCATCTGACGAGAGTTAGAATTAAATACATTAGAGAATCAAAAAATTTGGTATTGGAAAACACCACTAGATGGTTAAACCAATACAAATGGTTCTCCCACTTGAAGACTTTCAATTTCTGCAGAGGTTATGATGCCAAAAAGTAGCCCATTTGAAAGAAAAAAATTTTGCATACACACACAAAAAAAAAAAAATCTGTCCGTAGCATTTTTTTCATGATGCATGAATAGGAAAAGTAAGGAAATTGGAGTTTTCCTTTCAAACTCATGCATTCTTAATAATTAAAACCTGTGTCAAACCTATTTTCTTCAACAATAATATTCTTTTCCATTGATCTTCTAACGTGTTGATCATTCATTCCGCTTTAGCTGAATTCCCAAACACATTCGAAATTCGAATTCTTAATCAAATTCGCAAACAGAACATTTGATATTGTTCGAAATCAAACCTTTAGCAATGCATCATTGCATTGCAGATATTTCTCTCTTTGGCTTGAAATCTCATAAAAGGGCACAAAATATACTTCTCGGCCACTGTTAAAGAGAGTTAACGAAGGGAATCTTTAAAAAATTAAGTTACATAAACTAGAAACGAATTACACATGAATATCGGAGCAGTAATATTAATAAAATTTTTCAACAAAAACATTGAAGTATTTTTTTAAAAAAAATCGCTTGTGTTTTTTGGAAACATCTTATGTATTAAACAATAACAAATAGAAATATATAACAGAGGGAATACGAATGGAATAATTTTGAATTACAATGCATCAGGGTTAATAAAATATATAGTTTGCCAGAATGAAATTGTTATTGCATCAAGAAATCTAAAAAATACTAAATATGAGGAGATGCCTTATTATTTCCTTTATGAAATCGCAGTGTTCAATAATTGGTCCCCTTACTGAAAGATAAGAAATATTTATTTTAATATGTATATTTAGTTCTAACAGTAATAATATATAAATATTTATAACTACTTACAATAATAATTTTAAACTGGAAAAAGTAGTAAATTCGCCATTTTTTTAAAAATATAGCATTTAATATCATGTAATTGCTGAACAAGGAAAATGTGATTTTTTTAGTTATTGATAAATAAACTGAAAATTCCACATAGAGTTTATCTATCTTCTGCATTGAGAACTAAATTTTTTGTATGACTATTTATACAAGTACAATTCCTTAGTTATTAATAGTTTTACGGAGTGGTTAAAATTAAAAAAATGTATAATCTTTAAAAATATTCATAAAAAAGTATATATTTTGAATAGAAAAATTACATTTTCAGAATTAAAAAAAATTCACATCTTTAAATCATTTAAAAAAGTTGTTAACCTCCAGTTCTAAAGATAATTCATGATGAATATTTAATATTGGTTTCAACGGTTTAGTACATAAAGAAAAGAATGAGACTAAAATATTTTACACTGCACATATTTTTTTTTCGTTAACTATGTAAAATTATCTTTAGAGTCCAGACTCTAACTATTCTGCTAACTATTGAGAGAAAATGGTTTTCAATTTTTTTTATGCAATTTATTTTTTAGTGAAAAAGTTTCTTTTTAAAATACCAAAGTAGCTTAAAGTTTTGTAAAAATATGTTAAGTTACATCCTGTTCATTTCCTTTTTTTGTTGTTCATTGCATAGTTCAGAGTTCACTTCGTAGTCAAAACTTTTTGTTACACTATTTTATTCATTTATCTCTTGGGACATTGAAAAACATAATACGATTACTTTTTAGTACTAGTTAAGAAAAGGGAATAATCAGTCACATGTATGAATTTGAATTGCTGATATACACTCCATAACAAAAAAAAAGAGACACACCAAGAAGGAACAAAACGGAATGAATAATGAAATTTAGTATACAAAGACATTTGAACCGAACATGTTAGTAATTAAAATTTAGTGTCCATTAAATGAATAGCAAGAGCTCCAGTGCTTCGAAATTGCGCATTTGTATGAGCAGCTGTTAAAGCGCAGGATTCCTTCAGGGCAGCGTTAAGATCTTGCCCTGACAATTGCACGCAATGCATGCCCAAAGAGGGCGTTGTGTTCTGAGTGCCCTCTCATTTGACAACCAGGCCCCTTTGGTTGGCACTTCTTTCACATTCACAGCACAGTGGTATGTTGACGACATCGTATGATTGGTTGTGTTACCGTTCCTTTTGAGACACCCAGGATTTACTTGACAACAAGATAATGACCAGCTGCACATGACACGTGTTGCTATGAATTACCTATAGCTTGCGCTACACTTCCTTGGCCAGATATAGGTTGCCTGATCTCTCTTCCATAGAACACATTTTGGACATTGTGGGAAGGCGATTACAACCATTCCGAAATGTTGACTATTCAGCCCACCAGCTGGAGACAATTTGGCACGAAATTCCTCAGGCACCATCCAAGAACTTTATCTGTCTATGCCTCGCTGGATGACATCTTGCATCTACGCCAGAGTAAGCTCCTCTATTTACTTCTTCCCTTTGTAATGGTCAAACTCTGAAATAATCATTTAATTGTTTGGAAATTTTTAATCGCTTGCTTTTCTATGTGTGTTCTACACATCGACCAATTTTTTCGCAATCGAACAATTCCTTCTCAATACGTCGTTTTTCCTTGTTATAGAGTATATATACAATTTTTTATTTATTTAATAAAACTTCTCATTCAAAGTTTTCTTACTTTTAAGATGAATTTTCCCTTCTTTTTAGTAACCTGTTTCAGTTTGCATTAGCATAAATCTAAAAATATTGGCAGTGAACCTTGCTATTTTGATTTAATATCATGTGATAAAGTTGACACTTGAGGAAATAATTATTTCTTATCTCAACATTCACTCGCCATATTTTAAGTATTTAAGGTCTAGTGGAATGGTAATATTGTAAGCCCTTAATATGATTGTTTTTGATAGAATCAAAGCTCGGAGCGTGTCATTTAATTAGAAATTCACAATTTACGACAATCGAGTGTAGGACCGTAAGGGTTCACGAAAGTCTAATAATTCTTAGTAAGTTTTTATTACAGTCGTTAACAAAAAGTTAAGGCCAATAACGAATTTTCAGTACACTAACACGTTTAACCATTTTCGCAAATTATTGCATCTCATGTGTTAATTACATCAATTGTGCCTTTTACTGCTATAAGTAATCGTGCCTTTTTTGCTGTTTGTTCTTTGTTAGAATTTGCTGTACATAGTGCTGTTGTATAATTAGTGTAACTGATCAAGTATTCCTTTTTTTGATGCAAAAAGGACAGAAATTGTAATCATGCATAAAGATGGATTTTCTGAATATGAAATAAGTTCGTAAGTAAATATGAGCAAGATAGAGTTCTTCATCAAGTATCAGTTAATTTAAAGTTTTAGGAAAATTTACGAACTTAAGAGCTGTTCATCAAGGAAAACAAGCACGCGAGATATTCATAGGATAAGAAGGATGGTGGTTGTACGATCTCCATCAACCTCATGTAATAAGATGAAACTTGGTCTGTCGTCAAAGGACACCAATGTGAGCTTGAGTACTATTTTAGGATGTTTGACTACACACATTTTTAAATATTATTCTATAAACCGGCAATTAAACCTTGAATTATACTGCTTGAAAAGAAACTGATTTCAAATAAACAATACCAGAATTGGACAGAATAAGAGTAGGGGGGACATGGAGTTATTATCCGATGAGTTTATTATATAGCAGTTTTCTGCGCGTGTTACAGGTATTTGGCGTTCAAGTTGTTGTTTCTAATGCCACCTGTCTAACGTAGTTGGATCGAGGTCCACGAAATTCTTCGTGGCAAGGGGCTAGAAGTACCCCTGTCGTTGGCCTTGAGCAGCATACATGTGACAGTACGATTTAGCTCGGCAAAATTCCCCGAGGGGAAGATAGATGGCAACGCCACCTATCCCACCTCCACAATTACTGCATTGAACTGAAGGGGAGGGAAAAATTCTCCAGTCCCTGCGCTCGTGACTCAGCCCACAAGACTTCGGATCCGCTGATTTAACGAGCACGTACTCCGTGAGTATTCGGAGAGTATTTGGTGGCATCGGGCATCGAACCCAGGCCTTTCGGTCTGGAGTCCGATGCTCTAACCACTAGGCTACCCACGGCCCCTGGCGTTCAAGTGGAAGATGGTATGATAATAGGTATACGATTCCAAACGTGAAACATCCACCAAGCCAATTGATATGGAGTGCTGACTGTAAGTCTGGTACTGTGTGTATTCTGTAAATTTTCTCCTTTAAATTACTACGCACAAAAATCGGCTCCTTACTTTGTTAGTTGAAAAATTTAAGCTTCACGTGAACGAATGTTCACAGATGTTCAACTTTTATACGTGATGGGACTCTGTGGCACATACTGAGGGCTTATAACGAGTTTTTGAAAGTACAGAGTCCACTTGACCTGCAAAGTAGCAGCCCAGATATGAATCTCATCAAGATTCTGCGGCGTATTCTAAAGTATAAAGTCGCGGAAAAGCAATCATCCAATGCCATGAAGCATGTTTGGTACACAGAGATTGGTACAGCTTACTAATACGATTTTATTACGATATTATTGTATGTATAAAAGAAAAATCTTAAGTAGCATTAATGCAATTTTGCCTTTAATATAAAATATCTTTAAAAACACTTCTACAACTAAAAATGAAATTCAGTTTGATATGGATTCAAGTCAGTGGCGCACACAAGGGACGTCCCAAAGCCCTGGATTTTTTTTCCAATTGATTATAATTCTAAGTATATAGTACGCAAAATTTAATTAAGTATTTGTTATTATTGATTAATTTTATTAATTAAAGCTAATTATTTATTCAATAATTAGTTTTTTACTCTTTTTGTTTCCGAAAATCGACAAAATCAAAAGGAGCATGATACAAGAATGGTGGATTTGCGACCCTGAACACCCCCCTTGAAAAATTCCTATGCGCGCTTCTGATTCAAGTAGTATGAAAAGTAAGTATAAAAATATAAATAACGGGGGAGTAGAGGGGTTATTTATGTTTCAAAATTTAATTTATAATCCGCAAAAGTTTTCTGATTTGAATATACAAAATTCCGTTATTTTTTTTACTTGTAGTGAATTGCTGATTCAGCGAAAAAAATGTAGAAATTTGATTACCAATTGTATGCATTTTGTACGGTGCATTATTTTAAAGTATATCAAATGTACTTGTGCCTGGTTATTATTATTCATTACATAAAATATAAAGAAGAATATTCTACTGCTTGTTGAAGATTTTTTTATTTGACTGAATTGAATTCTTTCGTTGCTAGATTTGAATGCGATATGGTTCATTCGTTTTATTGTAGATGACGTTGTCAGATTTTCGACAAATAAAAACTTTCAGGAGGACAAATAATTGTATTTCATGTTTTCACTTCTCCATTCTTATTTCACTGTTTTTACCATCTTTTCCGCATTTTAAATTTTTCAAAAAATGCAGCAGTGCTTAGCTGTCAATCTGAATTATTTCACAATAAGAAACAATGCGTGGATGAAAGATTCTGAAGAAAAGAAAATACACATTTCTTTTCCATTATTGGACTTGTTTCTTTTTTGAATTTTTTTTGAAAAATGAATTCCATTTTTTTATCGTTTTGATTTTCAAATATTTCTTATATTTGTTTATCGATAACTTAAATTTCGATTTGATTTTTTAACACAGTTTTTGATTTTGACTTTTTATAACAATTTTTTACTAACTTACTTTGCTTTCTAAATATCTTTCAGTATCAATTCTGATTGATATGCTTGATACACTATTATTACTTTTATATTTAATACTTAAATGAAAATAAAAATTATTTTGAAAAATAATTTAAAAACTATAAAGCTTTGAATTTAAGTAATCAATAATAGATTTTAATATTTTTAATGAAGAGAATACGAGCCTAATTTTTGTATGTCAATTGAGAAAATAGTAAACATGATTATAATCGTAGATATTTGCTATTATCTTATTTTCTGTTCATTAAATATATTTATCTATTATTGATATATATTTATCTATTCTATTTATAAAATAAGAATAGCGTTACGGAAATTTAGAGCTTGCTTTTTCTGCCGAAGCAATAATGACAGGAAATTTTCGCAATGTTGCCAAATTAGACCACAGAAATAAAGCTTTCTAGATAAATTCACGATAGTCCAGGATGATTATTTCTCGAGAAAGTTCTGGAAGCCACTGTTAGCCTACAAAACATAAATGAACCCTTTTCAAAAATTCTATTTTTAAAGGGCATTTGTAATTACGAATAGTAAAATATAAGCAAAACTGGCTACTCAGAAGATGGTATTTTTAAATCAAAGATGTTTTATGAATGCTTCTAAGTCGAAGACCAAACATTATATCATAATTTTACTTTTCCTTGCATTTGATTATTGCATCATTAATTTTTTTTACAACTATTAAATTGGATTTCTTTTTGTTATTTAAGAAATAATACAAAACTTTGAACATTGTTGTTCGATATTAAGATAGAAAAAAATATTTTTTTAAAGGCTGCATTGTGTATTTCATAAATATAAGAAATATAATCAGAAAAATACACCCTTAAAAATTTTACATGAATGCAAAAATGAAAGATCGACGGTTTAACTGGAATAATTGAGAAACAAATGTATGGTCAAAGAAAGGAAATCTCCAAATACCAACTTTTACAACCTTTCCTTAGTGTTTTATAACATTTTAATACAACTCTAAGCGATTCAATGGAAAATTTTGCTTACAGCTAGTAAATATGATTTTTAGGATAAAGGTATATTTTATGTCTAGCCTAAAATTTATGAATTGAATTCCGTTGAAAGTGAACCAATAAAATGCAGCATCTGGTTTCTTTCATCGTATTGAATTAGTATCTATATGTTGTTATATTTTACTTAGACTATAAAATGGAGCTCACATGCCCATTAATCAAAGAGTTTCTTTTAAAACCAAAATTTGTCGTCATTAAAGTATTTTTTATTGTAAAATAGGTAAAAAATTTAAGACTGAAAAGGATAAATGGGACGAGGGAACCTAATCATTCTTTTCTAATATATATTAGAGCCTAGCAAAAAAATGCAACGAGGGAAGGTTTGATCCAGCTGGAATCGAGCCTAAGGCATCGATTCGGCAGCATTTATTCCTAAACTTAAATTTAAATGTAGAAAATCAATGAATTTAAAATATAAAATATGAATTATCTCTAATAAAAATTACTTTTTTTTCTGCCGGCTCGGTAGTTTAGAGGTAGCGTGCTTCTTAGTAAGCATAAAATTACAGGTTCGATCCCGGATGAAGTTTATAGATTTTCTGGATGCGAATACAGTGGGCATGCATGTCATATGATTATGTGACGTGTAAAAGATCCTTGAGTATCAATTTGGGTCTCATACTCTTGGCAAAAGTCAAAACTCGGTATTATTTAGCACCCGACTAGATCTTGAACTAAAATTAATTCAAGCGTCCAAATTTGGGAGCAAAGGCCACCACTAAATGGTGCCACCATGAAATGGCTCTCACATGTAGGGACTTTTCGTGTCTGCAAAGGTTTAGTTACCAATACGAAGCCCAATGGGAAAGGAAAAATATATATTTACATGTTAGATACTAATGCGTTTGATATTTTAAAATTAATTATTTCTGATGTATTTAAAATAAAAGTGCTTGCTATATTACGTAAGTATAAGCTTAAGTGCTTGATATTAAATTATATTGTTTTAGCCACAATATAATTTAATATTTTATTTCCTTATTTTTTTTGATAAACTAGCTGTATGGTCCGGCGTTGCACGGGCTTTCTGTAATTATATAAGCAAAAGCTTCAGTAAAATATAATTTTTCGAAATTTCTTTGTGTTTCACAGGCTATTGCAGTTTTAAGAAATAGTATATATTTTTCAGAATTAAAATATGCTAAATGTGTATTGGTAAAATTAACGTAAAACATGACAAATAAAATTGATAAAAGTGTCTATTTTATTTTTGTTTAACATTTTAAACTATCCTTTTTTTTAAAAAACACAAGAATAAAAGCAGGTAAGAAGTGAAGATTGTCTAAAAAATCCACTGTTATTTGCGTTGAAGAATAAGTAATTATTATCAGTAATTGCGTATTAGTGTCACCGCAGGCAAATGAAATAACCTGAAATGGATAAAACAAAAGAAAAAATTAATTATGTGATAAACCATTTCCAGGTTCGTTTTCCAAAAGTCTTTGCTGATGAAGGAAGAAAAGCAATAATCTTTTTTTTTACCAAAGAAAATGTCATAAAAAGGAACATATATAAAATCTTACATCAAAAATCTACTGTTATCATATTTGTGTTGCCAATCCAAAAAATAAAATTTAGAAAACATTTTTTTACAAAGAATGTTTTAAAAAACAAATGTAATTCTACCACAAAGAGTTTAAAAACCATAAAAAAAATAATAAATTTACAATAAAATGTGCTAAAATCCCCCAAAATGCTCTAAACATTAATTTTTGCAAAGTTGACCTGACATGTCTGATGACATCATATCTCTCTTTTCCTGAAAAATCACTTAAAAATTGCATTAAAGAAATATAAAGCGAATTTCGAAAAAACTCTTCGAGGTGTTCAGGATAATGACCTAAAGCTTTTACGCGCCAAGTTTCAGACTTATGGGTTGCTTAATTTGGCCAGTACAGCTAAAACACACAAACTCTTTGTTTTACATGTATAGATGATGTTGAATAAAAATATGTGTAATTCATTAGTAGTTCGGTGCATCGCAATTTAAATAATTACATGATAAATTAATGTATTAGCTGATATTGTTTATTTTATTAAATTCATGTATATACGTTTGTTTTCTATTGATTACACAGTGAAACCTAACTTTCAGGGAAAGGCCCTAGGTGCAGCAGCTGCTGGTCAAGAGAGAATCAAATCAGAGAAACAAACAAAAATAATAGTCCAACAGCATATATAGAAAGAAAAATCGCTTGTTGTGTCCCTGTAGTGCAATGAATAAAATATTGAAGCAGCATTTTCTTTATCTTTCCAAATAGTCATTTTTGAAGAGTGTGTGACATTTTTGATATTTAAGTCTCCCTGCTCAATCTTCAGCAGTTTCAGAGTTCTTTCCTTGCAGCATTTGTAAGCAATTGGACCAATGCCAACATTCAAAATTTTGCATGTGTTGTATGTGCTAAATTGTAGCAACCATGCGCTTCGTTTCATGTAATGTCGACAATAGGTTGGGATAATATGTAAGAACTGAAATGTCATAGGAAGATTTGATACTTATGTATAGTTAGTTTCCAACTCAATTAATAACTCGCCAAGTTGGCAACTGCCATTTCCTATATGTCGTCCACGCTGAATTGGCAACACTGTACTTTGTTTCAGAAAATACCGCCAATAAGCTGCAATAATACATAACTTATTTTTTGACCAAATGGTCATGTTATGCAGTTGGAAGTAGGCAAGAAGTACTGCTGAAATGTACCAATATTCATGTGATAACTTAATTTTATGCTATACTTATTTATGATCTGGGTACAGATGGATTGTAGCCTAAGTACGCTAATACATAAGTACCACTTAATCTAAGCAATTGTTTACAAAAAGCTTCACAAATCATTTTTTAGCTTATTGGCACCTCACGAATCGCGTCATTTTTGACAAATCTGATCGATTTTATATAAAATATGTTAGAATCTTTGTTGTTTTGGTATCAAGGTGTGATTAGCGTGTGATCAATTTTGCTGTGGGGTGATGCTACAACATAAGTACCTCATTATCCAAGCTTCTGTTTACAAAAAGCTTCACAAATAATTTTTTGACGAAAAAACTGACTTTTGAGTTACGTTATCACATAATTATAAGCAAGAAAATTACATTTCAGAAAATAAACAAACATAAATCTGTGTGACACTAAAATAGAAATTATTGCATTAATTTAAATCAAAGGGTTATCTAAAAAAGAAAAAATAAGCCTTAATTTTGAAGTAAATTTTAAATGTAAAAAATTTAAACATGAATAAAATAAACAAATAAATATGAAGTGACCTAGAATATAGTAGAAATTATAACATTAATTAAATTACATCCTTTTGCTTTAAATTAAGTAAAAGGATAAAATGCGTTGAATGTAAAAATGGTTCGGAATATTATCAAATGGATAAGCAAAACAAATGAGACTGTTGCCAAAACAGCTAACTAAAAAAGCAGTTGTTGAAAAAAAATGGAAACATCGTTTAAAAATTTAATTAAAAAAAAATCTAAAGTGAATTTCGGAAAAAAAACTGTTTGTAGTGCACATCATCAGGACCTAGAATAATTATGTGCGAAGTTTCATACTTCTGGGTTGCTTAGTTTGGGCTGTAGAGGTGAAACACACACGCTTGAACTGTGAAACCAATTTGTTTTACAGTATTGATAAAATCATTATCATTAATTCTAGAAACTCTAGTCAGTGTATGAGTTCCCATATCCCTCATTATTTTTCAAGGAGTCTTTTGGAAAGTCTTGATCCCTTCTTAAAATTTCAATTTATTATCCTACTTCTTGAATTAAAAAAATCTTTGATTATAACAGTTACAAAACTATTTCTTAATACATTCCTTTCTTCCTCAGTGGCTAGGGTGGGTCTTGGCTTTCTGAAGAAGCCTTTTCCAGGCCATCCTTTATCCTGTTAGTGTTCTCCAATTTTTAGTTCTAAAAACCGGGAGTTTTTTTCCTAAGCCACCAATCCATCATAGACTTGGCTTGCTTTTTCTCTGTGTGGCAATTGATTCAGCATTGAAGATATTTTTAGTGGTGCAGTCTTCGTCCATTCTGACAACGTAGCCCACCCATTTAATTCATTGTATTTTGAAGTTAATTATGTCAGATTCTTTATATGAGTGATATAGTTCTAAATTTGATCTTCTTCTCCACGTGTCATTTCCTTGAATTCCTCGAAAAATAATTCTTAAATTCTTCCTTTCGTAGATACTTATGTTCTCATTTGTTCGAGACAGGGACCAGGTTTTCCATGCATAAGTTAATACTGATCTCTTAAAAGAACTTTATATAACAGAACCTTTGTTTTTCTCTTGATTACTTTCGAATTCATAGATATTTTCTTATTCCATGAAGAAATCTATTAGAGATAGTAATTCTCTTTTGGATTTCAGTATTGCAATCTTTCCTATTGTTAATTTTAGAACCTAAATAAGTGAAATTGTCACCAACTTCAAAATTATACTCTCCAATTTTAAAGTGAAACACATTCAGTTATTAGTGAAGGAATATAAATTTAATTCGCAGCATACACATGCAAAACGATTTCTATCATGCCATTGTTTGAGGGTAAAAAGCTTTGCACACAAAAAGTTATGTAACAATTTTTAAATTCATCCCTCAGAATTATCCTTAAAATCAATGTCTTCAAAAATCTTCATTTGTATAACTCAAATTAACATTTTTTACTCATATTTTTTTCAAACTCTCATTTCAAATTACTAACAAAAATGAAATAATGATCGAAAAAACAATATATTTGTTAAATATAGCCTAAAAAATAGATTTTTTTTCTGGAGTTACTGTTTTTATCTCGAGGTAAAAAACCTAAAGAAAGAAACTTAAAGCAAAATCAATAACTCATTGGTTTTTCCTTTTTAGGTATTTTTTTGGGGGCAGATAATGAATAAGAAAAACAAAATGGAACACTTTTTGAATCTCCTATCTATATAATAAAGAATATTTTCGTGAAAAATTGTTATTTTTTAAAATTTTTTTCTTAACATAATAAAAAGGAATATTACATATTAAATATTCAGTGCTGTTATTAAGAATCTTATTTTATTCCCGTTTAAAGAAATCATGAGATACAAAATCTCTTTAGAGTATTATTTTCTAATTATTAAGGAAAAAAAAAATATGTTCACCACAAAAGTAGAGTTATTAAAGCAAATAAAGAAATGTTTTTCACGAAATAAAATAAGGAGAGTTTATTTACGTCAATTTCTTTTATTTTAGGCAACAACTTTCTGGTTTGAAGTAAAAGACTGGAGCCGTTGTGTGTGTGTGCATGTTTTTGAGAGGAATTCCGTTCTGTTATAGAAGCAATGCAAGATGCAATTTTTTTCTCGTTCCGATTCGTTTTGAATGTAATTGTAATATATCGAATTATTAGGATCAAATGAATCTTCTGAAATTTCTTAAGGATAAGTAACTGAGATTTTATTTCATTAAGTTTTTCTACATTTTCGAAAAGTAAAGCCTTAACATTTATTTCAACGAGGTATATTAAATACAGATAAAAATATAATTATAATCCTTTTTCTTTTAGAAATAAATTCAAAAGGATAATCACAATATATTAAATTTTATGTCGTCTTATTTAGCCATTAATTAAATTCCCTAAAAGATCCAGATATATGTACGTTACGGAAATTTAAAACTCCCATAAAGTTGCCAAATAAACGGTAAGTTTACTTGCGCAACTGCTTTAGCTTATAGTAATAGTCATTGCCCTCAAGTTAATCCTGTGTTTACTAGGAATTCGTAAGTCGAGTTATGAAAAACTATTAATGCTTAACGCAAACGGATATCAAAGTTTTCTGGTAATATGATGTAAAAAGGTTATAAAATGTGTTAAAATTGTGTAATTGTCATTCTCTCTCTTTTATCATAGTTCAAATTATAAGGCCTTTCACTAAAAGTGCTAGAATAACGTTAATGCAAACTTAGAAACCGATCTAATGAATCTCTTTTCAAAGAAATCACTTTATTTGTTCGTTTATCTTTTAGAATAGCCTTAAGTAGAAAAAATAATGATAAAATCATATATCACCAGATGCATAATATCAGGTGAAGATCCAGTATGGCGATGCATAATCCAAAGTTCATGCAATTTATCAGCGCCAGATTCAAATACGAATATAGCTGTGTCATTGGTCGTTTCGGTATTCATTTGAAAAGGCAATTCCACGATATTGATTTGTCCACGTTTGACCTCGCATGTGTATGTCGTGTGCTCGTGTGGGTATGCCTGTGTGTCTGTAGTCTCAAAGTTAATAGCAGCAATGGAAGCCTTTTAAAGAAGTTCCTTTCTATTATAGAAGGCGTCTAATAACATGGTCTACCGAAAATTGTGATGCATCAGATCCAAATTCATTCAGAAGTATTCTTGACGTTAAAGTTGTCTGTTGTTGCCATGTTTACAAGATCTATTTGTTTTGCTCAGTGGTGTCATGAAGTTGGCGCCATTTTCTCCATCGGTTGTTCCCTCCCTCTTGTATTCACCATTGCCATATTCACATTACTACAACAATATTTATGAAGGTTAAAAATAATTTATGAAGATTATGATTAGATTATAATGAAGATTATTTATATATATGAGAAATGAATTCTTATTTCTTAAGGTATCCGACTACGTTCGGAGCCGTGATTTTAAAAAAGCGCATAAATGGATAATTTTCATGATATTTAGTGTCACTTAGATTAGAATATATGTATAAAATTGTTTCAAGGACATTTTGACAAAAAATATTTAAATACAATATTTTGGTAACAAATTAACTTAGAATAACCTTTTTTCAAAATGTTCTCCTTTTATAAAAAAATGCTTTTAAAATAATAGTATTTTGCTTATAAAAAGTAAAGACTTCTCCAGAGAGTATGAACTATTTTTTTTGTTTGAAAAATTCACATTTTCAGAGTTACAACCAATTGAATTAATTATTGGCGTTTTTTTCTTAAAATTTCTCCCCTCTGTTGTCGTAAAACATGGATAAACCTACTTCCACACACATATAAAGCTGGAATTGCCTCTTCAAAAATTGGTTCTAAAATCTTCTGCTGAAAGTAGAGTCAATTAATATTGTATTTAATTGAGACTTTTTTTACTTTTAATTTACCGTTTTAATAAAACCCTGCAACTATCATGAATCCCTTTAAGAACTGTTCTGTACACTATACTGTCATTCCCCTCTGTTGAATAATAGAAAATTGATCTTCTTTTATTACAATCACTTAAATATACCCATGACTCATCGAGTGTTACAACAAATTTCCATTTTTCAGCAGCTAGATGTTTTTCATATAATATTCTACAATTTGTTTTTCTTTCACATATATGTTTTGGCAGAAGCAGATGAACTTTAGGTTTAAAGGTCCTTTATAACTATAAATCCTTACGAACGCTTTTACTTACATTGCCGGAAAAAAATTTCCTAGTTTCGTTGCAATGAATTTTTGCAGAGATTTCATTTTCTTGATTGTTGCCAGGTGTTCGAACAGTCTTAATATGAGGTTTCGTGCTAATTTTTTAATTTTTATTTTCAGCTAGACACTTTTTTCCTTTGAAATTTAAAATATTACAAATATCTTTTTTTGAAACGAAATAACCCAGATTTTTACACCACTTTATAATTCTTTAGACGAATCTGATGTTGTCAAAGTTATATCTCAAAATGCAAACGAGAAAATAAGTTGCAAAATCGTTTCTATAAAGTGCGAATGACCTTCTGTATAAATGAAAATTAGCACAAATATATTCGCTTCTAAGAAAATACATTTGCTTCTTTGTTTTAAAATAAAAGGGCGATTCTATAAATAATACATTCTAAAAAATGCTTTAGAAAAAATAATCACATATCTCAACTAGCATTTTACGAAAAATATTTTCTCATCTATTTTTACTTTAGAACTGCGATTTTATTATATTCTCTTTTACACTTCATGAAGCATCTCTTTACCTCAATACCAGAAAACAAGTTGACAAGTTTTGTCTAGCTTTCCTTCATAGTTGTGAAGTCTTTTGAGCTAACCAATCGAACTTTTGGAAGATCATATCAAGGCCTGAAAAGAATTGATTAACACGCAGAACGTCCATGCTTCTTTTGAAAAACATATAAGGGGAAACGTTTTTTCACTAAGATTTTCATATACGACAATGAAACTCTTTTCACATTGAAAGTGAAAATTCTTACCAATTTTTCGTGGAAGGAATACCTTCTGAAAATGTTCTTTTTATGAAGACTTTCTCAAGTTTAACAAATGACTATTCCAAGTTCTAAATATCATTGAAATGAATATTACAGTCTATTTATGTTTGTAGAATGATTTTGTTTGTATTTATAGAAGTATAGTACATCAAATTTAATATTTTAAAGCAGTGACAGCTTCTATATAGTCTCTTAAATTATCATACATATATTTCTTGTTATATAATAAGATATTTGACCACAGATGATAACACTTCATCATGGAATTCAAATATAATTTAAGTTACCATGTTGGAAATTCCACGTCCCTGGAGTTGGGGGCCACTACCCAAAACGATTAAATACAAAGGGTGTTTACAAATTAGTTGTGCAAAAATAATGATTTGCAGCATGCAATTTACAACGGAAAAAATAAAGTAGTATACATTATTATAGGATAGAGTAATATACCCCAAGTTTACCATTATCATAAATGTTCGATGTGGCGTCCTTTCGTTACATTGTAAATGTTCCATTGGTAAATCAGTCCTTGCAACATATTTTTCAGCATGTTTCCATCTATCAAATTAGTTGCAGTGCGGATTCATGATTTTAGATCAGTTCAGTGCACACTTGAACTTTTACAAAACCTTATACACCTCAATCCATGGATAAAAGATCTATGAATCATGGTGACGACTGAAATACACCTCTACGATCAATCCAAACTTATAGCATAGAGTTAAACTGTAACGTCGTTGTGGTAGTGAAAAGGTATGCTATCCTAATGAAAAAACGTACCCCCCTGGCATTTTTTCTTTTATACTTGATACTAGGAAAATCTGTAGCATGCCCAGGTAAATTACATGTCACAATAGTGCCTCTTTTCATGACTTTTTTTCTTGTATTCTAGAACAAAATATCGTCGTACCTGCCCCGTAGAATGATTTTCATGAAAGCAAACACAGCATTTCACTTTCTCAGTTTTTTTTGTGTGTGTACCTCTCTATTATTGTTATGTCGAACAAAATATGATTACCAATCCTTAAAAGATAGTGTTAGTTATAATACCTTATTTCATCTATGTGAATAAACTTAGGATATATTAACCCTTTTAATGTATAGTATACTATACTACTAATATAGTTATACTAGTAGTAATTTTATTTAATATTTCTGAAGTTCTTAACTTACGAAATCGCTCAATTAATTTGTAGACACTATATTTATTGACTATATCTGGATATAAACTCAATTCTCAAATTAAATTCGTATCAGCTACTGGGAAAAAACCCTCAAAACTTTAACTTTTAAACATTTTTGTCCTTATTGCTCTTAAAAGATTAACCTTATATACTATACTATAATTTTCTTCTAATGACAGATTATGAACAGTTATTAACAGAGTTCATCAATCTAACTCGTACATCACCGAAAGCAGGTGTCCCTTTTTAGTGCGGCGCCATATAGGCTGATACCAATCGCCGAAGGCCAACGACAAACCAACCACGCCACCCAGCCGACAACTATAAAATTAAATTCCTTTATATTTCTTTCTTTAAAAATTTCACATCAATGTATTTGCAAAAATCGTTTTTGGAAATGAATGTTAGAAGATGCAGGATCGATAGAGCCAAATAAAATTATGCTGTATGAAACACTAATATATATATACACTGCTGGACAATTGCTAAGGACGGATCACAAATTGCTATGTAGCATAACATTAAGCGGGAAATGAGGCCTAGTAGGATAAAATATAGTTGCCACACTGTTCAGAAATTAGAATAAAGAATATTTATTGTTCTGGAAAGTACAAAAGCTGTGAAACATCTGAAAGAAAAAAAAATGTTCATTTGATCTGCGTACGGAGAAATGGAACAATGCATCTAAAAGTCAGCAGGCACCTTAAAGAAAGGTATCAGTACGGGATATGTCCACCGTGGAGGGTGATGCAACATTCCACACGTCGTACCATACTTTGCACAAAATTATCCTGCAGCTGTTAAAGCAATTTATCCCATTCCTCTGTGAGTGCACGGATGAGGGTGTTCTTGTTTGTCGTAGGATAGTTTCGACCAGCAACTTGCCTCCCCAAAGCATCCCACACATTTTCAATGAGGTTTAGATCTGGAGAACGCGCTGGCCATACGAGACGTTGAATACCCTCGCTGTCTAGACGATCCTGAACAGCGAGTGTTCGATGACATGTTGCGTTGTCGTCCATAAAAACAAATTTATCACCGACTGCACCACGGAAAAGACGAACATGAGGAAGTAGAAGTTCATCAATGTATCGTTGGCCCGTCATAGTCCCATTCGCAACCACATGTAGGCGCGTGCGGCCCTTGATAATGATGCCGGCCCACACCATGATACTGCATGTCGGATATCGGTCCTTTTCCTGGATATGTTCTGGACGATAAGCAGTACCACTCTCGCGCCAGATCAGTTGGCGTCTACAATCCGATGACAGACTGAACCTACTCTCATCTGAGAATAGTACGCATGCCCAGTCCTGTTCAGTCCAATTGTGATGCTCACGACACCATTGCAAACGGGCAGTACGGTGCTGTCTGGTCAATGGGACACACACAACAGGTCTGCGTGCGTATAGTCCTCCTCCCCTCAAATGTCTGGGAACAGTTTTCGGGAGATCTGCTTTCCTGAGGCAGCAAGAAACTGATTTGCCACCTGCTGAGCTGTGGTGCGCCTGTTCCTTTTTTGCTGATAGGGCGATATATCTGTCTTCTGCAGGCGTCGTACTTCTAACACCACCTCCCCCGTGCCGTCTACTACACATTCCAGTAGTTTTAAATGACTTCCACAGCCGTGAAACAACGCTGTGAGCGATGTCGAACTCCCTGGCAACATCTGTTATTTTTCGCCCTTTTTCGATCTTTCCAATAATTCGGCCACGCATTAAATCATCTATGTGATGTCGGGAAGACATGCCAAAAATTTTAAGTTCGTCTATTAAATCTTTCCTGTAAAACTTTGACTGGTAACAACAACTGTTCACACGCGTCAAAACCTTTAAAGCTCTTATGAACGCTATCACGTGATGAACAGACGTGGGAAAAAAATTGCATAGTCATACTTCTTACTAATATCCCGCCCTTATTCTAATTTTCCACATTTTGCTTCCTTTCATTTTGTGGTTGCTATGGATGATAGTGTTATCCGTCCTTAGCAATTCTCCAGCAGTGTATATATATATATATATATATATATATATATATATATATATATATATATATAATTGATTGATATTCTGAAGTGTTTTGGTATTTTGGGATTCATATATTTCAATTTTTAAATTGATAATTGTGATTGTTTTTATATATTTAAATATTTTTCATTCATATGATGGGCTACTTTGCGCCTGCATGTGTATGAATTTACTTGTGTATAATGTCTTAATGATTCGAATATAAATTTTAAGACCAAAAATATATAGTTGATTTTGATTGCTTAATAGAATCAGAATTTTAGCTATTGATAATATATTTTGTTTACATTTGATTACTTTTTAATTATTGTGTTTTTTTTGAATTTTTTATTATGTTGTTTGGTTTTTCAATGTTCATTTTTAAAATACATTTTAATGGTATTTCAATGCTTATTTTCTTATATACATATATATAAAAATATATGCTGTCTCTGAGTCATGTGCAGTTGAGGGTTTCACGAAGATCGATTTAGCATTTATTTTCAATTCATGTGTTTGACATGAATATTCATATGTTAATCTCATGGTGTGTGAATGATTTTGAGACTTGAGAGTTTTGTTCTGAGTGTGTGGATGAGGAGAATATAAAGTAATTTTAATGGAATTTATATATATATATTAACTCAAACATAATGATATTAAAGATTTGTATATTTTTAAAGACTGGCAACTTTTGGCTTTCAATTTTGATTGTCATTGCTTGGTGGTACAATATGGTGGTGTTTGTGCTATCGTCAATCAATTACCATTAGAGAGAGAATGATATTTTTTTGGTTTTGATGGAATATGATAAAATGAGACAGTTACATAAGAGTGATTTGGAGGAATATAGAGGGCGCAGACAATATGAGACAGCATACAAAAAAAATTATAAATAAAATAAAAAATAAAAAAAACGTTAGCTTCTTGTTCGTTGGTTAATGAGAAATTTACGAAGTTAGGAATACATGATAATGAAAACATTAAGAGATATAAAACGCGAATTATTTGGAATACTGGATTTGTAGGAAATTACTATGATGTATCGAAGTGGAGGAATTATGAATCGAAATGTAATTATTTTAAATATGACGAAACATTTGATAATAAGTATCATAGTGATTCAGATCATTTAAAATTGAAATTTAGAAAATGTGCGGATAAAAGATGCAAAACCTGCCCCATGATGCAACGTGAACAGAATAATGAAGAATCAGAATTTAAGTTCTGTAAAACATTCAACTGCATATATATGTTGACATGTGGTGTCTGCGGCTTTAAATATATAGGTCAAACATCAGGAGCTATGAACCTGAGAATCAACCAACATAGATCCGACATTGGAAAAAATACATCAACAAAAAATATAGGAAGAATAGAAATACAACATTTTAATAAACATGGTTTTGAAGGTGTTGCGTTAAATATTATTAAAATTGTTCCAAATAAGATAAATAGACTATGGTATGAAAACGTTTACATCGGTATTTATAATGCTATGTATCCTTACGGATTGAATGTAATATGGAATAATAAAAATTTAATACAGGCAGTGAAACAAAATGATAAAGAATCTATTTATAATAGTAGAAATAATAGTAATAAGAGAAAAAGGGTTGGTAAGGGTGGACGCAAAAAGAGAGAAAATAGAGATATAGATACAGTCAAAAAAGAAGTAAATAATTTATTACAAGACTTTGAGAATAGTTTTAGTGTTGGAAAAATAAAGTATTTTTTATTTGGACTTAATAAACAGGAAATAATAATAGTTTTAAATTTATTAAAAAGTATTAGATTAAAAGATAATCATGGATCACACTTGGTAATGGATTTATGCAAATATATTACAAATAGATTAAAAATAAAAATAGACTCTAAGGAGGTTTATAATATAGAATATTGTACTTTGCTATCTATGAATAAATCATATAATGGGATACAATTTTCTGAAATATTTGGGAAACACATGGATTTATTCCCGATGAAAAATGTGTTAATAAAACGAGCGTTCAAGTATAATAAAAAATTAGTAGATCAATTTTTAACTATAATAGTATTAAAAAATTGGTAGTTAAAAAAGAATGTGGTTGCAATGAATACAAGAATTACGTAGACGATTATCATGGGCACGTAATAACTGGCAACTTAGAAATAGTACAGGATCACACACAGAAATTAAGAGAAATTATGAGCAAAGGTACTGGTTATCGATTGACTATTTCAAACAGCAATTTAAATGTGAGAAAACAACTATCAGAAGATATTAATAAATTTATTCTAAATGTTGCAATTAAATATAATTTACCTACTCAGGCTTTTAAAGAACATGGTTTTCATGTCCTCAAGGACTTAATGAATTTTAATTTTAGAACAAAAAATGAAGATTGTTATAGAAAAATTAAGGGACCAATAGAAAACTTACAAAAACACTTTGTGATTGTTTATGTAGATAAAGTCCCAGGAAATTATGCAATTATATGTAAATATTATTATAGTAAATTAATAAATGATCATATACAAAATAATAATGCATACGATGTAAGTAAATTTAGTATGAAAGAAATTAACAACAGATTATTGGCATTTGGTAAACAATTAAATATTTCTAGAAATAAAATTATATATCCCCATATATTTCTGACTCCTAAATTTCATAAGAATCCAATCAAATTCCGCAGGGTAGCAAATGGGTTCAATACTTATATATCAAAATCGGGAAGAATTTTACAGACCATATTACAAGATACAATAGACAAATTTAAGGATACTTCTATTATAAAAAACAGCCATGATGTAATAAAGAAAGTTGATCAACAAGAGGTATTTTCTGTGAATGGGTTCGATTTCGAAGATTTATTTAACTCCATTAAAATAGAAGATTAAATTCAGATACTTTCAGATGCATATGAGAAATATGATTTGAATAATTACATTATTTTTGAAAAGTTCAATGCACTTATTCGTTTTGTTATACAGGAGAACTTCATTATTTTTGATAACAAACTTTATAAACAAATCAAAGGATTGCCTCAGGGTGTCCCAGCCAGTAATAGTCTCGCTAACCTGTATTTACATCATTATGAATCAATTCGAAGAAAGGCATTATTAACCTCTTATTAACATAGCCTTGCCTCTTATTAACATAGATGACTTAATTGTTATAGGTCATGATAGGGAATTTAAACCTAACATTAATTTTTATCCGGAATACCTAAAATTAATACAGACGAATTTTAACTCAAACAAAGTTGAATTTTTAGATTTGGATTTAACTATTATTGACAACAAATTATATAGCAATATATATGATAAAAGGGAAGCATTTAAATTCAATGTCATAAAGATACCAAACTTCAATAGTTGTCTACATATATCAGTATTTAGAAATATAATTTTAAATTTTCTGATGAGAAATAATAATTTAACTACGCACAATATTGATAAATTCAAAAATATCCAGAAATTTATATTATGTTGCATACAAAATGATTATCCCATCAACTTCCTGAGAAAATATATAGATCAGAAATATTTCTTAAAAATATTTTTAAACTCGTAAATGCACAAATCCACCACACAACATTAGGTCCACAAAGTCAGCTTGTTAGTGGTCCAGCTGTGAAGAATTTGTGCATTCCACACACAGGATACATTTTAATATACATTTTAATACACACACACTTAGAACAATATTTACACGACTATACACTTTAAAATTATTTATTACCAATTAAACATTTATATATAAACATTTATATATATATATATATATATATATATATATATATATATATATATGTCCAATTACACATTTATGACCAATCAATCAAGCAAGTTTTTTACATGTGGTCTGGTTTGCATCTAATGCCAAGTGGTCAAACTCTAGTGTTGGATCAAGAATCGTTTGAATGATATGGGATTGGTTAGATGTTATGAGCAAAATATGAAGTCGTAATTGATATATTAAATATGAAAAGTCGTGCTATAAGAAATGGATCGTATTCTTGATGGGATACTCTTTGGTGAGTTTTTAATGATTTACTCTATTCACATTTGTGAATATACTGTGTTTTTAATGTGAACATTCGGTTTTTAGAAATTTTTAGTATGAACTTTCGGATTTTTTAGTTTGAACTATCAGATTTTTTAGCTTGAACTTTCAAATTTTTTAGCTTGAACTTTCAGATTATTTGGCTTGAACTTTCAGATTTTTTAGATTGAACTATCAGATTTTTTAGCTTGAACTTTCGGATTTTTTAGTTTGAACTTTTTGATTTTAGATATTTTTTAATTTGAACTTTCGGATCTCAAATATTTTTTGATTTGAACTTTCGGATCTCAAATATTTTTTTTGATTTGAACTTTCGGATCTCAAATATTTATTTTTTCTACCTATACAACTGTTTTAAAGATGAGTGCATTATCTTGGGCGTTTGATGGTTCACTTATATTATGCACTAAATTGTTTTTAAATTTTGATATTGTAATATCTTTCAGAATGCGATGGCGAATAGTTTTATTTTTCAAGTATAATGATTTAATTTTAACTTTTTAATTTAAAGTATAATGGTTTAATTTTAACGTTTTAATTTTTAAAAAAAATTATTTTTTGAAATTTGGATATTTTCAATTAACTTACCAAGTTGCAATAGGGGAAAGGTTGGCGCCATCAAACTAGTTTAACCCCAATTATCGGTCCTAAGTCCGAGATTGCACTTGGATATTTTATAAATTTTTATTTTATTTTATAATTTTTTAATTTTGTTTGAAAACGATGGAATATTATCTTTTATATTCGCCATTGATATTCTGAAGTGTTTTGGTATTATAGGATTCATATATTTCAATTTTTCAATTGATAATTGTGGTTGTTTTTATATATTTAAATATATATATATATATTTATAATAAAAACTAACCACCTTAAAATATCATAAGCATCAAGATTTTTTTCGTGTGAATTTATTTGGTAAATTTCTATCTTATGAAATGATAACAGGGGATTTCTATGATAAGTATTGGACCTGAGAGTCTCTCCATATACAGGATGTCCGGGCTTAAAGTATCCAAAAGTTATGGCTTATTATTGCGGAACTATACATCAGAATGTAATAAACTTTTCATCCGTGGAATGAAAACCCCTCCAAAATTTTTAGGGTTTAGTTCGATCGGCCGCACGTTCACGCATTTTATTCGGCAGTCGCAGGCGATAAACTTGTTACACTAACTTTATTAGTAAAGATGCGGGAGCAACAGAAAAAGGTGCAGTGTGTACTTTGGTTAACGCAATTTAAAGCATTCATGCGCGTGCAGCGACGTGTTCGAACAGAATGGAATGTCGATCCTTCGACATCAAAATCTATCTACTAAGGGGAAAGAACTTCAAAGGAGACGTGAGTTTTAGTATCAAACTGGCAAATATCCTTAAGTTTTCATGATAGAAAACACAGATTGTGTGCATGATTCATTTTGTTGGAGTCCTGATAAGTCTATCAGGCAAGCAGTAACGATATTCCATTCTGTTCGAACACGTCGCTGTGAGCGCGTGACTGATTTAAATTCCGTTAACCAAAGTACGCACTGCACTTCTTGCTGTAGCGTCCGCAACCTTTACTAATGAAGTCAATGTAACAAGTTTATCGTCTGCGATTGCCGAATAATGAGTGGATGTGCTGCCGATCGGATTAAACCCAAAAAATCTCAGTGGGATTTCAAATTCACGGATGAACAGTTTATAACATTCTGATGGGTAGATTCGTAATAAATAGCCATTACTTTTGAATACTTCAAGCACGGATGCTCTGTATATTGATGATTAATTATTGTTAGTTTTGAAAATTACTTTTGCGCATAATGTATAAATAAAACAATTGATTTTCTTTTAAAAAATATTATACTCGTTCCTCCTTGTGCAAAAATTTGAGAATATTTATCATTCTTAATTTTTGTAAGAAATGAGTAAAAAATACAATATGCACAGGGATTTGGCACTTTTTTTTATGACTTCAGTTAAATTAATTGCGCGCGTTTGAATAAACACATTACTTAAGTAAAATCCATCATTAACACTTTCAAAGTGAAAAAAAAAAGATTGACTAAACACAAATTATTACTCTCGTTTTTGAAGTATTTATAAGGTATCCGACTACTTGCGACAACTTTTTTTTTAAAAATAAAAATGGCGATATGGGTTTTTTTGTGTTTTTCAGATTTATTTAGTACACCTGAAGAAAAATAGGCTAAAATTAAGAAGAGAAAAATAAATTATTATTACTAAAATAAAAATTGGTAAAAATTTACAAAAAATTACACGAAAGTGGTCCATTTTGTAAAAAAAAAATTATGAACAAATTTTCAATTTTTCAATTGTGATGTGTTACTTGAGTATTCATTTTTGAAATGACCTTCAGAAGAAGAGATATCTTTACAAAAACTAGAGCACTTTATCTTAGTTATTATATGAAACTGCGCAAAAAAAATCAGTGATTATATTCACTTAAGGGACAGTAAATTTTGTAATAAAACAGTGATTGATAAATCGGAAGGTTAAAACACTTCTACTTTTATACAGAACACACACGAATAATTTCAGGAAACATTTTCGAAACATTTTGAGCTATCGCTGTACCGTTTGAACATTTAAAAAAAATACATTTCGAATAAAACGCATTTTAAAGAATGACATCATGCTTAAAATAGTGGCAGCTGCTTTTACTAAAACACTTACAGTTTTTATTTTAGTGAATGGAAAATAATAAATTTGGCATTTTTTTAAAGCTAATAAGATGGCCTATAAATTAGAATCATAAAAATTGTCAATTTTTGGCAAGGTTCACAATTTTAGGGTAGTCGGATGTCTTAAATATAAAATTAGAAACACACATAGAAATAAAAAAAAATGCATCAACCACTCAACCAAAAAATTGACCTTTATGGAAAAAAAACCATATTTTACTCAATAAAAAAATAGGCGAAAGTCTGAAAAATGGATGAACTAATCATTAATGTAGTTATCCTTCTGATTGCTGACATGTTCCATCGTAAAGAAAAAAAAGGTAAAATAAATAGACACGTGGGAGTAACACGTAATTTGAACTATAATCTATCCAATAAATAGGTTATCTCTTAAGTTAATATTCTGTACTTAACTTTCCGTCAGCGAGTTTCTTGAATAATAGTTTCGTTCACTTAATGAATTATTACTTTCGTCTCTTCGTTTTATTTACGAGGCACTTTGAAGCAACATAGGGACCATTGGCAATGGCCCTTGTATTTTGAACCATGGTCAAGTGACGAGAAGGCACCAGATTTTTGGCACTTCACTATCCAATATTCCATTCAATGACTACGTAAGGACTTCGGAAGTTTTAACGTGTATCAGTCACTGTACACGGGAGATCTTCAATGGTACTAGGACTCGAACTCACGACTCGATTGTAAACAACTTCGAACACAAGTTAGGGCCCATTACCTTTCCCTCGACATTCACGAACTCATGGTCGGAATGTCACGGGTTCGAGTCCTGGTACCACTAATGACCCACCGTGTTGAAAGGACCGATGCACGTTTTAATCGGCTGAGGCTCAATGTTCTCCCGTTGGTGTGCATGGTGGTTAGGAGAGGGGAATGTCAGCTCAGTCACTCGTCACTTGACCGAGGCTCAAAATTACGAGGTCCGTCACCGATAGCCATTGAGTTGCTTTAGAATGTGATGTTTACATAATTCTCAATCGGCTTTCCCTGTTAGAAATTACCATTTTCACACTTTGTTGAATTATGTATTCCTGGCTAAAATTAATCCATTTTTTTGAATACACATATGTATAAACATACGGGCCAAATGACTTGTCACTTCATCTAATATTTGATACTTTCATCTTTTGCTTTGTATACAGCACTAACTCTTCGTAGTACTGATGGAATAAATTTTTGACATGTCTCTACAATGATTTCATGTCTCTACAACATTTATAGTACTTTAAAATTTGTTGGAAGTTTATTTGACTCTCTTATATGCCTTTCCAGTTCATCTCATAGATTTTCGATTACACAAATATCAGGATTTTTTGATGGGTCATCTCAAATGATGAAATACACCGTGGTAACACTTGATGTATTTTCAGCGTGTAAAACAATGTCTGTACTGCATTGCGACCCCAATTTTCAATCATAGTTTTCATTGCGCCCCCTTCACACAGTAACAATGTATACGTATTGAATGCAATATAATGTACTTTGACGTTAAATTTACAATACTCTTTTAAAAATAAATCCAACATATTATCAAGGTCAGTATTAAATTTTGTATATGACAAGCCTATGTGAATAATTAGTAATTATTAAACTTGTTCTTAACTTAGTGTTGTGAGATTAATTATGAAATACATTGTGCAGGGCTGATACATTTATAAGTATATTATATCAGTGTAAATCAATGCATCTCAAACTTGCAATACAGTAGAACCTGTTTTTGTGCGGTCTTTTTTTATGTGATTTCCTTTTGTGCGATTTCCTTTTGTGCAATCTTTTTTTTATACGGGGTATGAATTTCAATGGCTTTGGCGCTACACTGTAATGTTTTATATCTATTTACTAGTGGCGTAACGGAGAACGTTGAGATCCCCCTGAAAGTCAGGTTTCGCCTTGAATATTTTATAAATTGGGTAAATACGTATTTAGCGTTAGTCAAGCATTGGGCCCCTAGAGTCCTGCCCCACCTCGTGGCAGGACTCAATGGCTTTGACTCCACTGTAATCTTTTCTATCTATTTACCAGTGGTGTAACGGAGAATGTTAGGAACTCCTCTGAAAGTCAAGTTTTGCCTTTAATATTTTATAAATTGGGTAAATACGTATTTAGCATAAGTCAGGCGTCAGGCCTTGGACCCCAAGAATCCTTTCACCCCCTCCCCCCCGTGATGCGGGGGTGTACGTTACGCCACTGAAATGTAAACACTTCAAGACGCTCTGTTCATTTTTTGACGAATTACGCGTCTTTTCTTTAACAAGTCCTTTGGGTTCTTTGGGCCAGAATTAATGGCAACTCTTTTCTAACCAAATCCAAGAAACAAGAAGTGAAGAGATGCAAATAATATAGGATAAATATAGGATCTTAGAGTAAGCGTAATGGCAATGATGGTAATAATGGCAATGATGACAATAAGGGCAATGATGGCAATATGTAATGGTAGTGTAAAGGAATGTTCGACAATTAAAAGGCGTTGTGGTATTGGATGATTATTGAAGTTCGTCGTTCAAGATTCCAGTTCTACGTGTCGTGGATAAACATATTGGTGATCGATTAGAAGTTAAAGGTACAGCTGCATACCACTGTAGATAAAGACAAGTTTATTACAGAATAATATAAGGTAGGATTGATTACTTACTATAATTATATTTGAAGATTAGGTGGTTCAATTATTGATATAGGTCTGTATTATATTGTGTGTTGCGCATTGTGTCATCGTGGATTCTCTCATTCAGTAATTTATAACATTATATTTGTTCAAAGTTTAAGTTGAATATCTTAATAAAGTCATATTAAGATAATGTTTGATTCTAGTTCTTACGTTAACCCTACACCTCTAGCTCACGCTGATACTTCGAGAGATGTACTTCCAAGGGGAGGTACATCACAATTTGTTATAAACAGTCTCCCGACAATACGTATTCAGTTGCTTTCTCTCAACGCTTGATTGAAGACGAAACTTTCAATGACATTATGAGTAATTTGATAGATTATGAAGATGGACAAGAAGAACCGGTTTCTTTGAGAGTGGATTAAAATATGCGGGGATTCAGCTTTCCAACAAATTGGAAGTCTTTTCTTCAAATAGATACCAATTGAGAAAGGAGTATAAAATTCCAAGAAGGATTTCAATCATGTATATCTGGTTATCGTGACATTTACAAGCAACTGACCACCCGACCTTCGTCACAAAAACTTATCTCTTACTTTATGTTGTCAAAAAATAAATCAATTGAAATTGTACGTTCACGTGACGAAAGCGATTTTGAACTTATTCATTACAGGGCTTTGGATTACGATGAGTAGCAATGTATGCGCATTTTGAAAACTTATCCGTGTATACAATGAGAAACTATATGTTTTTAAAATATTTTCATGTGTAATATTTAATTATTTATTAGGTTATGGAAGTACTCTTACCTACATTTCGTAAGTACAGTAGAACCTGTTTTTGTGCGGTTGATAAAAACCGCATAAAAATATCCGCACAAAAGATATTCGAAAATTTCATGAATTCTTCCATATAACAAGCCACAATTCGTTGAAATACTGCAGAAAATTTTATTTTTATGCGGTCGCCCAAAAATAAAATCGCATAAAAAAGAACCACACAAAAACAGTTCTATTGTTATTGACATATTTTATAAATGCGACTTTTTTATGCGGTCCTTATCCACCGCATAAAAAAATCTGTAGTATTTCCACGAATTAGTTTGTTTTACATAATAATTTATAAAATTTTTAAATATTTTTTTGTGCGTTTATTTTTATGTGGTCCTTATCTACAGCACAAAAACAGGTTCAAATGTATTTGCGACCCAATATTCTATCATAATTTCCCTCGCGCCACATTAAAAAAAATAACAATGTATTTAATTCAATAATAATGTACTTTGACCCTGAAGTTATAATACGACTTGAATAGTAAGCCGTACAAATTATCAAGATATTGAATTTTGTATATAACTTTGTTTATGACAAGCCCATGGGCCACTATTAATTATTAAATATGTTCTCTACTTGGTATTGATGAATTAATGATCAAATGCACTGTGCAGTAGTTATATATTTATAAGTATATTATGTTAGTGCAAATGTGTATTTTATTTAATTCCTACTATTAACTCATACAATCTCTATATATTTATTTATTTATCTGGGTGGAATTTTCAATCGTTAATAAAATACATTTTAAAGCACTCAATTGAGCTTTAATTTTATATAGAGGTTTATTTTGGATGACAATACAATAATATAAAAATAATTAATAAAAATTAATTGATTAAAACTAATTATTTAAAGAATTACAAATACAACCACGTTGGTATCATTTTTCGCTACTTGTGTCAAAACTTGAAAAGATTTTTTTTTCTCACGTGTTAAATATTCAGTTAAAAGGAAATTTATGTACACGATTGTTTTGGACCACAATGCGATACTTTAATGATAATTAATAAAAATTAATGACCACTTAATGTTGTGATTCTGTCATATGTATCTACATATTTATATTAATTGTAACTATTTAATAAAAAGTAGCTAAAATAAAATTTTTCTTTGTTGATCTAAGTAGAAATTGACTTAAATTTTTTTTTATATAATTATACACTTGTTTTTTATTATGTCATAAAATCTTTTGATTTACTTCCTTTCAGTAAATTAATGATTTTTTGAAATCTTTTATTTTCGACTTCTCGATATAATCACTAGGGGCGCACCCCACAGTTTGAGAAACACTGCTGTACAGTTTGGGCACGATGGGCACATTGTCGTCTTAATATATACCTTCACCACCTGGAAAATTATCTTCTATTAATGGTTTAACATGATTTTCTAGATGAGATGAAGTACTCTCTTTTCTCCAGTGCTGTTACCCTTTAGATGGATAACGGATACGATCCCATTCCAACCAAATGCTTCCCAAATTATTAAACCTTTACCTCCAGTCTGCAAGACTGGTTTTAAGCAATCTCGATGAATGCTTCATATTATTCTCGACGAATTCTTTGTCTGTCATCATTTGTAAAAGGTGTAAAACAGCTCCCTTTGGTCCATACAACATTTTTACTCATTTTTACGTCCCAGATTTTAAAGCTCACAAATAGGGTTTTCCAGTTTTGGCCGTCAAATTTCAAACCCAAGACATTTAAATTCTGTGAAGGGTCTTTGTTTTCGAGTTTAAATTGAATTCTTTTGTAATTTGTAGAGTTGTTAATCGTCTACTTCTTTACCTATTTTTCTTCACAATCTGCTTCAATTTATTTTAATCATGTTTTGTCATTTTCTTCGGTCTATGTCTCCTAGATTATGAAGTTTTTGTGCTACCTTTAGTTAAATATGCTTTATATATCCTCATCACGCTTCAGCTTGATATTCTAAATTTTGAAATTTCAAGTACTTTTACGCCCTTTGGTCACCTAGTAACAACCTACCCTTTTTCACACTCACTAACAATTTTTGTTGATGCCATCATAAAGCAAAAAAACAATTAGTTTTATAAAATTAAAGCAATCTTAAATTTAAATAATAGAGTCGATTATTTTGAGAAGTATTTTTTCGAAGATATTAATGAATATTTTATATTGTTGCAATTTAAGGAAGAATGAAACCCCAAAAATCAGGAGAATCTGATAAGTCACATTTCGGCACTATGATTATATATTTTACCAACATATATTCCTGTTAAATTTTAAAATGTTTAGGTTTATTTAAAACGCTCTAAAGTAACTCAGTAGATTGTATAATATTTCTCTATTTCTCTCGAAGATAATATAAGTTACATGTATAGAAGTTATCGCTCCTAAAAGTTTGTAAAGTAGCAGTAGACCATGAATATATAAAAATATAGCATAAAATGTTCATTATGCTTTCATGAAAATAATTTCAAATATTTTCTTTCTTCGAAAATTTCAGTCACGGACAAACTAAACACATTTTTATCAAGCCGTTTATTTCGATTTCATTATACTTGACGTATAATTGTACCGCCACCATATGATACAAAATTATTTTTTCGCTAAAGAACTCAATATACAGATTGAATATTATGGGGATGTATAAAGATTCTCGTAAGAAATCTTATATAAATGTGTATCCTGACTCTCATTTCGTCTTAGTAGCATAAATATCATTAATATGATAAAATAGCTGGTATTGTGCCTCGAATCACCCCATTGATGATATTAATCTTTATTTTCCCGGATTAGGTAGCTCTCAATGGCAACACCTGAACACTGACATAAATGTTAGCTGCTTAATGGTAGTATATATGTTGGTAATGAACAATATATTAATCTTGTAATTATATATACCAAAGGATATTAATATTGAGTACAAGATGTTTTAATATAATTTAAGATATTATTGTAAAATATATGAAGTAATTTTAAAGTTACTTACGTGATATCTTGAAGCCCAGTGGCTGAGTGGCAGTGTATCGCGCTTCCACCGCATAGGTCCAGGGCACAAATCCCGGGTTGGGCAAGATCGACTCAGTCTTTCATCCCTTCAATGGGTCGATAAATAAGTAAAGATGCTTGCGTGGGAACTGAACACTGGGGAATCACGTCAGACTGACCATTTAAATGAAACATCTGCTCATGCACCCCAGTGCCTAAGGCCACGAGAACTGAGACATGCACAGTAGGCCTTGGCTCTCATGAGCAGTTGCGCCACTGAGTTCAGTTCAGGAATGTGATATCTAAGTCATTTTTGCAGGGTTTTATTTCCAAATGAAGTCCTAAGATATTTCTTGCAGTAAGAAATTCAAAGTATATGTACAATGTATACAGAGGGACATACAAAAATAATAACAAGACAATTTTTATCTTCAGCACATTTTCCCCCTCATAATAAATATTATTTTCTTACAATAAACTCCCTATTTATTTCCATTTATTCTTATATGTGGAGGTGAGTGAGTGAATATTAAAGTCTCACTGTTCAACTACACGAGGGCTTTTGGTGACGGACCTCGTAATTTTGAACCATGGTCAAGTAATGAGAAAAACACCTGAGTTGGCACCGATACTCTCCTAACTACCACACCAACGGAAGGACGTTCGAGCTCTCGGCTCATGACACGCCGACCACAAGTCCGTTACTTTGACCACTAGGTTACCGTGGCCACATATGTAGAGGTACTTTGAATTAATATCTAACGTTATTAAAACGAAAAATAATAAATGTCTAATTAATATGTATTTTGAATAACCAGTTACAAAAAGTATTTGTTTGTTATTTAGACTTCCATCACACACACAAAAAGCATTCAAAGCACTTGACATAACTGATTATAAGATTAAACGGATTTTTAAGATCGAATAGCTGTCAGTAAGACAGAAACGAAATTTAATTTTAAAAAGTAATTTGGAAATTTGCTGCAAGCATTCAAATATTTTAATTACAACATATCAGTTTATTCATGTGTTGGTAAATTATTTAACCCCTTAACATTCAAGTCTGGATTACTCGAGTATTTTGACAACAGCTATTATTTTTACTGTTTTTATTTTCAAGGTATTTTATTATAAAAACGCGACTTGAATATTTATATAAATGTTCTTTGCAAAGTTCAACATTCGCTCGTTAATTTTTACCGAGAACATTTGCTTTTGATATAAAAAAATATTTAAGATCTTATATCATACATTCCCCCAAGGAGATCGCTCAAAGAAAAGGTTTAATTTCTTGCCCGCCATCATTCCCAAAAGTAATCTCTTGGGAGATATATCTCAAAGAATAATTTCAAAGATGGCTTAAAATATGGAGTATCAAGACTCTAAATCAAGCATTCGATTATTGCCATTAAGAATTTTTTTTCTAAAAGGACTGAAACGTGATTAATAGTTTCATCTCTGGATTCGTTACATTAATCGTAGTACTGCATGAATAATCGTGTACAGGAATTATACATTTTGAAGCTGAGGTTTTTATGAAAGGTACGTGGTATAGTTAAGCAGTAAAATACTTTTACGCTGCTTAAAATTTAAATTTCCTCTATTTGACAAAGTTGAAAGTACATTAGTTATTTACTTGAAATGACAAAGGCATGGATGAAAAGGTAATTTTCAAACAGAGATAAAACATCCACTAAAATAATATGATAAATGAAGAAAAATATTCGAAATTTAATAGTGAAAAATGTTTCAGTAGTTAAAAATTCATGCGTAAAATAAACAACTCCCTTATTAGTAATACACTAATGGCCATTAAAATTGCAAAACTATGAACGAGGAATGATGCCAATGTCAAATTCGATTAAAAGGAAGATGCAGAGATAGACAAATGAGTATCATTTAGGGAGAAAGGCATCTGGGAACTAGTTTGATATCACGGGGCAGGCGACAAGTTGTTGTTTATGTTCATTCGTCAAGAAAGGCGATAACATTAGAATATGGTTAACTTGATATTTTATAGTTTTTCGAATATTGCAAGTTTTCAGTTCTTTTTAATTGATATTCATTATAAATTTTAACATATATTATGTAAAATTTATAATGAATATCAATATAATATAAAAATACAATTATTATTATATATAATAATAATATTCGTTATTTATAATTGCTTTTTTATTATTTTTATTTATAAATATTATTGTGATTTATTTATAACTATTAATATGTTATTTATTTATAATTTTACGTTACATGAGCATTCTAAAGCATAATTTCTATAATATTACAGTACGATGAATATATATTTTTAAAAATTACTATTAAATTATATTATATGATTACTATTATAAATAATAATTATTATTAAATCATGCTGTAAGAATATTATATATAATTACTATTACATTATAAGGTTATATTATATACTGCATAATATTATTAGTGCATGTTACTTTTTATTATATAATATTGTTATTCATTATTTATTAATTGATCTTGGTTATTCTCAATCTCTTTCTATGTTCTTCTTTTGAAACATATTTCATTGTATTTCTAAACAATTCTTTAAAATTATCTTCCTGATGATTTGATACCACTAGGCCGCTACCTTGGATTCCATTCCAGCGACAATAAGCGATTCCTTTTTCGCGCCAAGTAGCGCTTGGCACCTTGCTCCACAATATCAAACTAGCACCGGAATCTAAAACTCTGTACAAAAAGAAAGCTACGTACTTGGTTTCTTATTCAGAAATCACATTAGTTGTTTGTAGAGGATCGCATTATGCCTCGTATGAGATGGAGAACGGACTACTAGCACATACTATAATTCGATAGGGGTGGGATCATTGCCTATTAAGGGATCGGTTAAGCTTTCAGCTATATTATTACTCACACTGGTCAGAATCTAACGACTGTCAAGTGAACAAGGAATCGATTGGTTCAGAAGAGATCCTGCATGGGGAGGGTTCCCTATGCAGGATAACTAATATCCGAAAGGATAGATACGTTGTCTGGTCGGCATTGCAGGATTGTAAAGTCTTATCACGGATATTGTAAAGGGTGTTTTTTTAGAGGTATAGAACTTTAAATTGCAATAAAACAACGATATATTATTTGATTGACATGAATTTTTTTTAATTCGAAAGATAATCTTGTGGCATTACATTTTAAATACGATTTCTGGCATATGACTGCCACGGCTGACTCGGATGTAGTCCAATCTGGACGTCCAATTTTCGATGACTTTTTCCAACATTTGTGGCCGTATATCGGCAATAACACGGCGAATGTTGTCTTCCAAATGGTCAAGCGTTTGTGGTTTATCCACATAGACCAATGACTTTACATAGCCCCACAGAAAATAGTCTAGCGGTGTTAAATCACAAGATCTTGGAGGCCAATGCACAGGTCCAAAACGTGAAATTAGGCGGTCACCAAACGTGTCTTTCAATAAATCGATTGTGGCACGAGCTGTGTGACATGTTGCACCGTCTTGTTGGAACCACAGCTCCTGGACATCATGATTGTTCAATTCAGGAATGAAAAAGTTAGTAATCATGGCTCTATACCGATCACCATTGACTGTAACGTTGTGGCCTTCATCGTTTTTGAAGAATGATTCCACCAGCCCATAAAGCGCACCAAACAGTCGGTTTTTCTGGATGTAACGGTGTTTCGACATACACTTGTGGATTAGCTTCACTCCAAATGCGGCGGTTTTGTTTGTTGACGTAGCCATTCAACCAAAAGTGCGCTTCATCGCTAAACAAAATTCGCTTATGAAAATCGGGAACAACGGCAATCTCGTTTTGGGCCCATTCGACGAATCTACCCCTTGCTTGATGATCGTTTTGATGAATTGCCAAACCAAACTGAGAATAAATCACTTGACAGCTGTTAAATCGGTCGCCATCTTGGAAAGTAATGCCAACTTAAAGTTCTATACCTGAAAAAAACACTCTTTATTAGGAAGTGGACTTGTATTACGAGAAGTATCCACCCGGACAGTGTGAGGACGTCTGGAGTAGTACTTTCTATCCTTATGGTGACAGTTATTGCGATTTCCCTTGACATTGCGGCAAAGAGATGCCCTGAGATAGTGACGAACTGAAAGAAAAACTATGGTAAATACAAGAGTAGCACTTTGTCGTCTTTTCAGATAAGTTTCTGTGTGCTCTGCGCACAGCATCATGGTGGACATATCTGTAATGGAAGTACCTTGCATTCGTTCATGCTTTGTCATATGGATTTCTCACCTGGTGTGACGGTATGGTAGCCATTGGGCATGCATACTTATTATTCGTGTCGTCGGTAATCTGAACAGTTAAGCGTTACATTTCTCAGATCTTCAGGCTGGAAGATAATCCTTATAGATGCCTTAGAGACTTCATCTTTCATCAAGATAACACGAGATTGCATACTTCCCGTCATCTCCTGACTTTCATCGACACAAAAAACGTTCGGCTGTTGCCCTGAACTGCACTTTATTCAGACCTCTCATCCATTAAAACAACTTGTTATAAGTTGTTGAGAAAGTTGGTCACCATTTTTTCAGCTACTATGATTGATGAAGTGTTGCATAGATGCAGAATGGAATAACTTGCCTGAATGTGTTATCTTTGCACAGTTTAACTGGATGCCTAATTGGAGTAGAACAGTTTTTATCTGCCAAAGGCTGCGGGTGTGTGCATTAATTTTAGTTCCTTATATACACCCAAATTCTTTATACTTTTTTATTATTATCTTTTCTTCCCGCTTTACTGTATACGTAAAATGTGTAAGGTCTTATTTGCTTTTTTCCCTGATGTTGCAATTTTAATGGGCAGTGTTGTATTATTAGAGAAAATTCTTCTTATTCACAGAAATAGTTCGCTGTACATTTCATTAGTAACTGTATAAATGTTCATTAATTTTCAGCTATTTAAGATTAATATAAATTATTAAGTAGTAATTAGTAAAATATAATCATAAACAGTATTTTCCAATTTCGAGAAGTTTATGGTTTCACTGTGAAACCAGTGAAAAACTAAGGGTCCATTTTTTCAACTAAAACTGACCAATCCAAAAGATTATTTAGAAAAAAAAGTCTAATATTTTATGACCATAAAACTTTTATATTTTAACAAAATTAATTACGGAGAATCAATTTGAAAAGTTTTTAATTATTTTTAAAAAATTTTCTGCATTTTTAAAATTTTTTTAATACAAATTTGGACATAAAATTGTATCTATTTTACATTACATACTAGAAATAATTTATATTTCCTAATAAAAAAGAATTGCTAGTAATATAAACTTTCCATCCATAGCTATAAAGAGAAATTTTAAAATTATAATTAATTAATATTTAAATCTATTATGTACACACAGGGTCGCATTTAGGCATGTGCAACATGTGCAGCTGCACAGAGTGGCTGAATTTTGGAGTGTGGATAAATATATTTAAATATAAAAATTTCTCTCTGCAATTTTAAAGCAAATAAATATTTTGCTAAACATGAAATAAGCAAATAGTGCTTCAGAGAGTCAACTGCTGAGAGAATTTTTGCTTTAGAATGGGTGCCAAAAGACTTGCGATACCATCTCTTACTGGAGTTTGGGGTTTCGCACTGAAACCATAAATTTTAATTTCATTTTTCTGCTCTTCTGTTTACTTATAAAAATGATTGAAAGTTGCAATTAATAACTAGAAAGATTCATAATAAGATAGCGTGCTATAATTTAAAATAACTATTTTTTAAAAATATTTTTAGAGCTAATGGAATTTACTTCAGTTAAAGAGATGTCAATATTTTTCTATTTAGGAGGTCTCAAATGGTAAATAAAGCCGTTGTGCTGCCATTTATTGCCAGGAAAAATGGCACAAATTCAGAAACAGCTGTTATTGAGATTCAAAAAATTTATTATTATTATTTTTTTTTGATTTTTTAAAAAATGTTTAATGTGTGGTTTCGGTGTGAAATCAATGAACGTTAAAAGGTTAAATCTTTTTAACAGCATCTATATCAATAATAGTTCTAAACTGTTTCATTTTGAGAAAATCTTCATTCCAGTCATTTCATTAATCCCAATAATATATCAGCGGATTAATGGATTTTATAACTGATCCTTAAAAAACTTATTTTCCTAGAAACATTTTCTAATAAAACTTTCTACATTCTCTATCAAAATTTATAAGTTAATTATAGCTCAGATTAATAAACATTGATTTAAAGTCAAATTTTATAAAATTTTTTTAAATAGCTTTGAATACAATAATACACTCTGTCGCAAAAAAATATATGCACCCAGAAGAAATCAAGCTACAATCACGAAACTCTGCAAGAATGTAGTCTGGTAAGAGATATGCAAATGATTAAAATTTCGAAGCCAATGAGACAAGGCTAAGTGTGCTATGCGCATATTAGTTGCGCAACTGGGAGAGATTAAAAGCATGAGTACGAGCGCCGTACGGCTATCCAAACGAATCTGATGACTTTGATAGACGATATTGAGACTTGGGATGCCTCTAAGACGTAACCGGCGGCAGTACGAGCAGCTGACGGACTTTGATAGGGGCCGTATAATAGGCCTCAGAGAAGCAGGTTGGTCGAATAGACGTATCGGCCGCCACCTCGGTGGGAGCGATATGGTAGTTGCTCGGTGTTGGCAACAGTGGATCACAGAAGGTAGAGTGTACAGTCGCGGAGGGTCAGGACGTCCCAGGAACACAAATGATCGCGAGGATCGTGCTATCAGAAGAGTGGCCACTTCGGCACCAACAACGTCGCTAGCATCGATTCAACGCCACTTACCTCCTTCCAGACATCCAGTGCCATCAAGAGAAACCATAAGGAGACGACTGACCGAAGTTGGCTTGAGGAGCCGACGTCCGCTAAGACGCTTACCACTGACCCCACATCATAGGCAGTGTCGACTGGATTTTTGCCGACCTCGGGCAACTTAGAGTGTGACAGACTGGAGACGTGTCATCTTCAGTGATGAATCCCGATTCAGTCTCAGTGCTGATGACCACCACACACGTGTCTGGAGGCGCACCGGCCAGCGGTCCGATCCGGCATTTATTGTCGAGCGGCATACAGCAATTTCACAAGGTGTGACAGTGTGGGGAGCAATTTCTTGGGACACACGATCATCTTTAGTGGTCCTTCAAGGCACTTTGACAGCTCGCAGACACGTGGACGATATTTTAACGCCGATTGTGCTACCCATGCTATCAAGTCGCCCAGGGGCCATTTATCAACACGATAATGTTCCTCCACATACTGCGCGACTCTCCCAACAATGTCTTCAAGGATATGACGTCCTACCATGGCCTGCCAGGTCACCAGATCTTTCGCCAATAGAGCATGTCTGGGAAGGCAACTGCAGCCGTCCCGAGATACAGGAGAATTAACTGCGCAGATGCAAAGACTATGGCAGGATCTTCCACAGGGGTCATAAGTGATCTAATTGAATCGATGCCACGCCGAATTTCGGCTTGTATAGCTGCCAGAGGTGGCTTTACTACTTACTGATTTTTAACCTTTTGCAAGCTGTAACCGCTTATTAAAATGATATTTTGTTCTGAATTTTTAATCATTTGTTTATTTTCATATACACTATATGCATACCAAATTTCGTGAATGTAGCTCAATTTCTTCTGGGTGCATATATTTTTTTGCGACAGAGTGTATATAATTATTTCTTTTTGAGATTTATTCGTTAAATTTAAATTTTCCTAATTATAAGAAAAATATTCTTACTACTCGGAAATAGAACATTAAATAACAAGTAGTACATAAAAATGGTAATGCTTTTCTAAAATTAGGTTTGTTTGCTTTACAACTGACAGTAATTTAATATTGCCTCCTTTTTCAGCAGCGATTCTTGAAAAAAATCAATTTTGTTGAAATTTCTTCTGTATTAACTCTTAAAAATATAGTAAAAATTGTATGTATCTTCCAGAGCTTTTGTTTCTTAGTAATAAAAAAGTATATAACACGTGGAAAAGTTTTTTTCTGTTTGTGTTGAACCCCCAAACCAGGAGTAATCATCTTCTAAATTTAGATGTTGCTTCTAAATTGCTGTTTCAATCTAAAAATTGCTTCTACCTCAGCATTTCTTCGAGCGTTTGGTGTAAATCTTTATATAGAATAAATTTTAATAAGGAAGACATGAAAAAAACTGGAGGAAATTTATGCCGTTGGGCTATATTCAAATAGAAACACTCGTTTACGAAACCTCTCCTACTTTTTGTACATTAACACCTTTGGGAATAAGTAAAATTTCAGAGATTGATACTAATTTTGAAATAAGAGTTCTTAAAATAAATTTCAGCGTTAGGAAAAATCAGTTCTTTGCTGAGAAGTAAATATTTTAACTTTTAGCAAAGGTATGTTTTAGTTCTTGAAGCTCAAGAGGCACGTAAAACTGATTATCTGATCCGAAATATATCTATTTAATAAAAATAAGTCCAACATTTTTTGTACAAAGTTTATGTAATTTCTCCAAATAAGGAAGGACCTAAAGAAATATGTTTGACTAAATTCATTAATTCCGTACATTCCTTGATGATGCCTAAGACACTGATCCTAAACAAGTAATATAAATTTTTTTAAAGTCAAATCCTACTTAGGTCAACAAAGAATTTTTTTTATTTTAGTTACTTTTTATTAAATAATTAATATACATATGTATGTACATATGTCAGACTCACAATAGTAAGCGGTAAAATAAAAAAAGGATTTTCTTTGTAATTTTCCAATTTTTCTCTATATGGTTTTGGACTGTTATATGTGTTTGCTACTATTTATTTATTAATTAAATGTAATTAATAAAATAAAATAGTACAGTAAAAGAAATCAGGCCATCTAGGTGGGATTCTAACTAACGACATTTCGATTAGAAGCCCAATGCTCTATCCACTGCTCTGTAGGGACGCAACAAGCGATTTTCCTTTATATATATGGTGTTAGACTATTATTTTTGTTTGTTACTATTTATTCATTAAGTTTAATTAATGAATTAATATTTGAAAAAAGTGCATTAACATCAAAAGTCATCCACTACATGTTCAAAAGAATGTATTTGAACTTGAGAGTGGATGAATAAAAAGTATTTTATTAACGTTTGAAAATTTGAACCAGATATATATATATATATATATATATATATATATATATATATATATATATATATATATATAGGGAGAGTGTGAACTATAATAGTAGGAATTGTGTGTGTGTCTGCAAATTTTTCTGCCGAATACATCTAAATCATTGTTACGTATTAGAAAATACATAATTTCTCTTAGGCATCAGAACTTGTTCAACAAAAGCATTTTCCCCTCTAGTGCTTTATATAAGTGTTAAGATGATTTTTGAATATTAATAATGCAAAGGTTCGAAGGTTAAAAAATGACTTTAAAAATTTTTCATTTATAAATTTTTTTTTTGCCAAATATTTAAAATATAAAGAATGATACCTGTGTAGAAAACAAAAAAAGAAGTATAAAATATAAAAAGTGAGAATACGTTTTTTGGTTGAATTCGAAAAATTCGGTTCTCTCTATATATTATCGATGCTAATGAAATTCTTTTTAACTTCTGCAATTAGTTCATAATTAAAGAAATACCGTAAAATCCGGCGTATAACGCGCACCTATACTTTTAAGCTGCAATTTTTAATTTTTGGGTATATTCTCCGTATAACGCGCATTCCCTTTTTTTTTGAAGAAACTTGAAATGTATAAGTGCCATTCTCTTATGTTTTGAAGTCATTTATTCGCCCGGTTTGTGCTGCGCATTGTTATTGAAATGAAATACGGATCTCCTTTTCTCAAATCTGTTTACCGTCATCGCCTGTAATACATGATCGAAGCTATATTTACCTCAGGGAAATCTAACATTTGGCCAATGGTAAACGGACATAAATATGATAATACCTAGAAATTGACGGATTTCAGTAGCAGTTATAGGAAGACATAATTAGGGTGATGTATAAATTTGTTTTTTCTACAATAACTGTGACTATATCCTCATTTGTAAATTCAGAAAAAAAGTTGAACTGGTGTTTCAAGAGCGGCTAGTGAAGGGAAAGGTCTATATTTCCTGCGAGACTTGTATGTTTTTCACTATATTGTATATTACGCTTTTTCCGTACAAGTTTTCTTCTTTGTTACCTCCAAGCTGCAGCACCAAGAATACTTGAATGTGGTTGATAATTTGGAGGTTCTGGAGCTGTTTTATTGAGGTGACCCAATGATTCCTCTTCCATGGTTGAGGGAGGATTTTCATTGTCTTCTTCATCATACCATTATTATCCTCTAATTCACTTATTAGATCTTGTAGGTCCGAAGGAATATCAGTTTCATTCAGATCACCCAAATCCACTTCGTCTTTAGAAGTATCTCCATTTTCTATTGATGCCTGTAAATCATCGATATTGTTATCTTTTAGCCGTCTAGACATCATAAAAAGCAAATTAAACTCAGCTAAAAGACCCAGACGCCAAAACACCCGCTTATAATTACTTATGATACAAACGCATAATGTAGACATTTGGTAACGTGCAGTATTTTCTAAAAATCTGGCTTGTATCTAATATAATTTTCGAATACAACATCGGACATTGATAGTCAGAGACGTCTTAAGACTCTTTGAGGCCCTGGTCTTAGAGATATCAAGATCTTTTGAGGCTCTGGTCCTTATGTAAAAGTATACAGTAGCATGCAATGTGGAATATTCTTTCAAAGGGTAATTTGAAACAAATAAATGTGCACGACTCACAATCTCTAAAGCATAGACATAAACTGGCTAGTCCGATGGCCGCATTTCGACTAAGTGTTTATGGTATTACGCCTAGGTCTAGATATGTAAAGCTGTGATGACATACGAGGTGTGTAAATTAAATAATGAGACTGATTTTTTTCACTTGTTTATTCCAATAAACTTACAATTCAACATTGTCTCCAACAAAGTAACTGTTTTCTGAAGCTACACAGCGCTGGAGACGTTTCTTCCACTCCTCATAGCACTGGTAGAACTCGGATATTGGAATAGCCTTCGGCTGGTCGGTTACAGCCGTTTGAATGTTTTCCAGTGTTCCAAAATGATGTCCCTTGAGGTGATTGTTCAATTTCGGAAAGAGGAAAAAGTCACAAGGACTCAAGTCGGGCGAATAAGAGGACTGAGGAGCAACAGGAATGTTCTTATTGGCCAAGAAACAGCTCACTGAAATTGCTGTGTGACAGGTTTTTCGGAACCATTTTGGAGCAGATCTTTCTCATCTTCACTTCATTGGTCAAAATCCGATGAACGGAGGTGTGATTCAAATTCAACTCTTCCCCAATCCTTCTGACTGTCAAGCGACGATCAGAACGCACAAGATCCCGGACTTTAACGACATTTTCAGTGGTTTTTGAAACTGAGGGCCTTTCGCTGCGAGGTTCATCTTCAATTGACTCTCTTCCTTCTGAAAATGCCTTAAACCACCAAAAAACTTGGGCCCTTGACAAAACACTGTCTCCGCAGGCTTGCTGAAGTTTTGCAAATGTTTCCGTTGCGTTGTGTCCAAGTCTGAAGCAAAATTTGACAGCACATTGTTGCTCGATGTCACTCATTTCAGAACACACAAGAAAAACCTGTTTCACTAAACAAATCACTACAGACAGTTAACTTAACTCAGCAACTTCAAACTCATACTGATGACGGATCACATGTTTACCTACCTCCCCTCCATATCCCACTTCCCCAGTATTGCCAGATCAAACACTACGCTACCAGTCTCATTACTTAATTTATATACCTCGTAATAACACCACTTTTACCAGTTAACACACAGTTTTAAATTTCCTGTTTTTCCGAGAATATGTACGAGAATAAGATTTGACCATTAAAATTATCTGAATCATGATCTAATTAAGACAGAGTTAGAACGAAAGGAGGCTCCTATCGATGGTGAGGCCCTGGTCCATGTTTTAAGACGTCTCTGTTGATAGATTACCTGGTAACAAATTAGAAGTAATTTTTCTTTAGAATGAGAAAAATTTCACTTTTATTAGGAACTCCACAGTAGAAGCTATGTATTCTAGTAACACACTGAACTTCATCACCCACCACATTTAAGGTATCCAACTACGTTAGGAACCGTGACTTTAAAAAGGCGTATAAATGAATAATTTTCATGATATTTAGTGTCACTTAGATTAGAAAACATGTATAAAACTGTTTTAAGGACATTTTGGCAAAAAAAAAATTATTTAAATACAATATTTCGGCAAAAAATTAACTTAGAATAACCTTTTTTCAAAATGTTCTCCTTTTGTGAAAAATGCTTGTATTATAATAATATGTCGCCTGTATATAGCTCAGACTTTTGTACAGAGGCTCAAATATGATTTCTGAAAAAGTCACATTATTTTCAGAGTTACAACCATTTGAAATAGTTATCAGCATTTTTTTCTTAAAATTTCTCCCCTCTGTTGTCGTAAAACATGGATAAACCTACTTCTAATTTATATATTTCAAAAATTTTATTTGAGCCTCTGTACAGAGGTCTGAGCTATATACAGGAAAAATATTATTATAATAGACGTATTTTTTGCAAAAGGAGAATATTTTGAAAAGGGATCATTCTATGTTCATTTTTTGTCAAAATATTGTACTTAAATAATTTTTTATTGTAATACTATTCTTAAAACAATTTTATATATATTTTCTAATCTAAGTGACACTAAATATGATAAATAGTATCCATTTATACGCTTTTGCAAAATCACGGTTCCGAACGCAGTCGGATACCTTAAATGACAAAAAACGAGTTAACTTACCTCAAAATATGTCAACTTTTTTCTTTTAAGAATGATTAATTGCCTATGTTTACTAACTAGGGGTTGCAATACCGATATACCGCGATACCGAATACCGATATTTTGAGCCATTTGGGCAGTTTTGTAATACCGGTATTCGCAAGTTTAAATACCGGTTTTTTGGAATTTATTAGATATTTTTAAAATTGCCTCCACTATATGTTCAGAGATAGCCAACGTAGTAAAATAGTATACGTTTTTGTTTTTATGGCTCCCTAAGGGTCGAAATTAATTACACTGTGAATATAAAGTTACATCGTTCAATCAAGATAAGTGATAACACACACACATATAAAAAAATTCAACAAACCAAAATACAATACAGAAGTGAGCTATATTTAAAACCGTCTGACAAGAAATTAATTTATTTGAAGATAAGGGATTTAGAGGTAAATACTTGGAAATATATCCCGCATTGCTAACAGTACCATTAACAAGCATAGATGCTGAAAGCGCGTTTTCGACAGCTGGTAATTTTTGCACAGTATTACGTTCCAATCTTATTTGCAGTACAATTGATGCATTATGCTTTTTAACATCACATTTCAAAAATGTGCAATTGTAACACTGACTGAATAGTGATACTTACACTTTTTAGTGATTTAAATAAATAAGATGTTCTTTTACTTTTTTGAGATTCTTCATATACCGTTATAATTTATAAGTTACAAATTATTTTTTGTGATATTTACACTCTCTAATAAAAGTTGCAAATAAAACCAAGAAACCCCTGTGCTTTCTTTCTTTTTCTAAAATTTCTACCACCGGTATAAAACCGGTATACCGATACTAAGACCTAAAAACTGCCGAATACCGGTATTGAACTTTTGGTCCGATATTGCAATCCCTATTACTAACGTGGGTTCGGAAACGCAGGCATTCAGGTTTTTGAATAAAATTAGGTGAAAAAATAAATCCAGACAATTGACAACAATATGCACTTAAGCGTTAAATTGTTTCTTTTAACATAACTACACTAGAAAGGGGTTACTTTTATTCTATTGAAATTTTCAGAAATTTTCTTCCGATGGAATTTTGTATTTCTCTTTTCTAAAGCAAAAAATTCTATCTACATGGGAAGCTCAAGCTTTTTATTTAACTTTAAAATAAAAAATATTCATTTTTTTACTGTGACTACCACTTTCAAATCACCGTTTAGCATTAGAAATGCTTTCATAAGCCTCAGAAAAAGCTTCTGGCAGCACTATTCTTTAAGCATTTTCGTATTAAACTTTAGATAACCTAACTTTAATAATATAAGCTAGGAAGGCTACTAAAAATAAAGCTGCAACTTTGCTTTTAAGCTAAGTTTTTCATTTCAAAAACATTCTCTTTCCTCTTCGTAAATTGACACCTGTGGGGAAAAAGCCAAATTCCAAATAATTACATTTGCTTCGAACATAGAAAAACAAGAAAATAAATTCTAGAAGAAAGAATCTGTGTAGAATTAGAAGAAAATGTATCTGTATCAAATTTTAGAAGATAAATTCATTTAAAGTTCTTAATGTTTGGGATGTTAATGAGTTGTTTGCCTCCTACTCAAAGCTCATTTTCTTATGTAATAAATTTCTAAATTCGAAAATAAAATTTACGGTGTTTTAGTATATAAGAAATAAAGAATTCAGATGTGTTCGAAGTAAAAAAAAAAGCATCTCTTCTCAAAATAAATGCTTGTTCAACAAATTTGCCAAAAGATTTTCCGTGATTTCCTGTAAAGATTTCCATTTAATTTATTGATACATGCTTGAGTTATTTTAAATTTATTTTGTTATAATCTACACTACTGGCCATTAAAATTGCTACACCAGGAAGAAATGCAGATAAAACAAAATGACATTTGATGGACAAGTATATTATACTAGAAATAACAAGTGATTAAATTTTCAAGAAATTTGGGTGCATAGATCTCCTGAGAAATCAGTACAAAAAACAACCACCTCTGGCAGTAATAACAGCACTTATATATGCCTAGGCATTGACTCAAACAGAGATTGGATGGCATGTATTGGTACAGATGAACATGCAGCTTCAACATGATGCCATAGTTCATCAACTGTAGTGACTGGCGTATGGTGACGATCCAGTCATTCGGCCACCATAAGACCACACATTTTCTATTAATGAAAAATCTGGTGAATGTTAAGGCCAGGGCAACTGTTGAACATTTTACGTTTCAAGGAAGGCCCGTACAATACCGGCAACATGCGGTCGTGCATTATCCTGCTTAAACGTAGGGTTTAGCAGGACTCGAATAAAGGGTAGAGCCACGAGTCGTAACACACCAGAAATGTAACGTGCACTGTTCAAAGTGCCATTTAATGGTAATAAGAGCTGACCGAGACGTGTAATCAATAGAAACCTGTACCATCATGCCAGTTAATGGGCCAGCATGACGATGAAGAATGTACTCTCTACCAATAGGAGCTCACCACGATGCCACCGAACACGGATGCGGCCATCTTGATGCTGTAAACAAAATCTGAATTAATACGAAAAAATGACATCTCGCCATTCGTGCACCAGGTTTATCGTTGATCACACCATTATGAAGACGCTCCTGTCTGTGATACAGTGTCAAGGGTAACCGCAGCCATGGTTTCCGAGCTGAGAGTCCATGCTGCAGGAAAAGTCGTTGAACTGTTCGCGCAGACGCTTGTTGTCTTGCAAACGACCCCGATTCTTTACTCTGGCTGCTGACGTAGCTGCACGATCCATTACGGCCATGCGGGTAACATGCCTGTTTTCTCGGCTGCTAGTGATAGGGGGCGTGGAAGTATAGCACTGCGTTTCGTATTACAGTCCTAAGCCCATCGATTTCATATTCTGATAACAGTCAATGGATCTCGACTGAGGAGAGTAGCAATACTATAAACCGCACAATTCCGGTACTCTACAATTCTACCTTTAATCAAAGTCAGAAACGTACTGGGGAAGAGGTACGCATTTCTACTTCTTACACGAGGCATCACAACAACCTTTGACTAGGTAACAACATTTAAATGCAATTTGTGCATGAGAAACCGGCTGAACAATTTCCTCATTTAAACACATTGTAGGTGCCGCTACCAATGCCTGTTTTGTTTGAATGCCATTGGTGTGCTGTGGTAATTAGGAGAGGTGGTGCCAGCTCAGGTGTCGTTCTCGTCACTTGACCATAGTTCAAAATTACGAGGTCCGTTGCCAAAACTCCCTAAGTGTTGCTGAACAGTGCGACTTTAATATTCACTCACTCACTCATATGCTCATCAACTTATTGAGCTAAGAATTTTTCGATAAAAACTTATTCAATATTTTCAAAAAATTTGAGATTAATACGTAGTTTGTAATGAGAACGAAAAAGAATGAAAGGCATTTTTCCTTCTGAATTGATAAAAAAAATATATATATATATATATATATATATATATATATATATATATATATATATATATATAAAGTTATTTTTGTTTGATTTGCATTTTGTTAATTATTTTGTTTGATTTGCATTTTGTTAATAAAAAAAATTAAATATCTTTCAAATTAATCGATATCTTAAATTTGAACGTGAAATATAAAAAAAATGCTGCAATGTGAGAAACATAAAATTATAAAAGGAATTAAAACTTTTGACTTAAAAGAAACTAAAATGTTTGACTATTTGTATTTCCTCAATACTATTTTTTAAAATTTTTCTCTTGCTTTTTTTGGCGCTGTCGGAAACTTAAATTATGAACTCACAGGTTGATTCAAAGTTAGTGTGACCAATTTAAAAGCATATAACTATTTATGATAAATTTTATTTTTTTACTGCCATTTATTTAAGAATTAAACATTTAATTTACCAATCTAACTATTTTTGTAAGGTAGAGTAAGTTATGGCTCCGAAATTTGATCCTCAAGCCCGAAAAGAAATTTTAAAGCTTTTGAAGGATGTTTGCTCAAATTGTGTTATAAATTAATAACTTAAAAAACAGAAAATTGGATTACTACAAATCTAATGGATAACTATCTATAGGATTACTATCTAAACTTCGAAAAGAAAGAAAATTTGGCTGACAATTAAAATTTTCTGAAAAAAAATATGAACAAAAGGAAGTCCTTGGTGAAAAAGAAAAAAAATCTGAAAAGATTTATCGCTGTAGAAAAACCTTTGCGTTAAAGAACCTTAAAAAAGAAACTATACGTATCGTAAGCGACAATTTGTCGCCAGACAAAGAAAATTGACTGTAAAAAAGTGAATAAACCAGTTTGTCATCAAATGTCTGAAAGAACGTAGAAAACCGTCTTGGCCTCTGCATTTATTATTATGCAAAGGTAGGTATAAAACATGGAAAACTTCTGATGCAACATTGATTGAAACACACAGACAAGAAAATAACATCTATCACTTACAATCGACAGAATGAAGGTATTTCACAGGAAAAGCGTAGCAAAAACGCAGCTATATTGCATGCAAAATGCAAGTTGGGTGTCAGGTGTTATGGTATGGATGGGAATGTCCTCTCAAGGCTTAACAAAATCTTTTGTTGTAGAATCAAAGAATAAAATTGATGCTGAATACTATCGAAATAAATCTTTGTAGCACATGATCAAAGAAAATAAGCGTCTTTACTCAAGGGAACTTTGTTTTTCACCAAGATTCTGCATTAAGTCTTACAGCAAAATTCACTGTAAAAAGCAGAAAGATAAACAAAATAAAACAAAAAACTTTTTTCCTCCTGAGAATTGGCTATTGTTATCCTCTGGCTACATTTCTTGCAATTATTTTTTGTGCGGATACATAAAAAACAATTAAATAGGCGTAAGTTATGAACACCTCTAGGCCTTCAAAAATGTCAAAGGGAAGTTGGAAAAATACAACCCAAAATAATCAAAAAGGCTCTTTTGGCATGACATAAATGTCTACGTAATATGTAGTATGCTAAAGGAAACACCATTGAAAATTTCCCGTAAATAACTTAATTCAGTACTTCTTAAACTTTCAATATTTGCAACCCACTATTCAATCATAATTTTCATCATCCGCCCTCCATACAACAATGCTTCAATTCAATATTAATGTACTTTGACGCTACAGCTACAATACGACTTCAACTTCTTAAGTGCTACCAGCGTATATAAATGTCTCACTCAGCCAAAGCGTTAATTGCCCCTAATGTATATATACGTCTTTCCGAATTGCAATCTTTTCTAAGCACTCCTATTCGTAAAATTATTTCGAAGATTTGGGAATGTAATACAATGACCCTGACAGTGATTGCAAAGGATTTACTTATTTCAGAGGATTTGCTTATTTATTTCTTCCTCCCTTCCCTTATACACCACATACACGCCCCTGCATGAAAAAACGATGGCATTGTGGAGCAAATCGTGTAATATTTCATCTGATGTTAATTATATATAAACCGTACAAATTATCAAGATAAGTGTTACATTTTGTACATAGTTTTTTATACGACAAGCCCGTGGGGTCACCAATAATTATTAAACTTGTTCCTAATTTAGTTTTATTAAATTAATTATCAAATACATTGTGCTGTACTGATATATTTATAAGTGTAAATGTGTATTTTAGTTTGGCATTGTATTTTGTATGTGTATTTAGTAACTTATTTCATTTGTTTATTTTCACTGTAAATTAAATTTTTTTTTAAAATAATCTTTTGTTTTAGACTTCTCAGTATGTTCGCGCCCCCTCGTAGGGTTATCCTTCCCCACTGAGGGGGTGCCCCACAGTTTGAGAAACGCTGACTTAATTCAATAAAAATTTATGATGCTCTGAAATTGGTCTCATTATTTTTTGAATCAACCGGTAGGAAGCTAAATTTAAATAAATGCCTTGAATTTTAACAAACTTTGTTGCGTTACATAATTATAAGGGTTAATAATATTTTTAGATAATTTAAATTATGTAATGCGTAAGAAGTTTATGTGAATAAAAAATAATTCTCAACTAGCACAATTTGTACCTTTTTAAATTAAAAAAATACTTAATAATCGACGCACACACGCACGCACAAATACATTAAAGTAGTTAATTTACTTACAAAAATGAATATATGAATAACGTTTTTCCAATTATTCAGACTATTAAATATCCTTAATGAATGTTACTATTTGTGTGTTTTTTATGGAGCGGAATTATGTTTAAATATAATAAACAATAACATTAAGAATGTTCTGTATGGATAAAAAGGCAATTCTTTTCTATTCAAATATCTTACGGCAGTCAATCTTTTGATAATGCCTGAAATATCAATTGATTTGACAGAAAAGGAAAATTTGGTTTTTTAATTTTTGATATCAAGTACACCTACATGCTAGAATATTTATTTTTACTTCTTGATATTTCCTCAAATATTATAAAATTTATTAATGGATCGAACTAAACATATTTGAAAAGTGCTAATAAATTATTTTATTGATCTAGCATGTCAAACTCAAAGCCTCTATATTGAGAACAGTTTTTATATTAATTCAATGCAATTTGATATAATCAAAGCTCCAATAAAAATTTCTAAGTTCGATTTTAACAATTTAAAAAATATGGGTTTCTAAAATCAGTATTTAGATTTAAAAGCTTGCATAAATAATAAGTGAGGTAAGATTGCCTTGATTTTATATATGTTGCCTCTAAAGTACATACATCAGTTTTAATCTGCAGATCAGCTAGGTAACCTGAGCATTAATTAGGGGGATCAATTTAGAGAGTATTCTACTCTAGAAATTTGAAAAAAATTCGATTTTTCCCCATATTTTCAAAACTTAAACTTTTAAGAATTTGTACTTAAGAAGATTTTTCAACATTATAGTTATTTTCGCAGGTATAGGTATTTTAGTGACACGGCATATAAACCGATTCGGTCGGAAGGAATCGGACAATAGACGATATGAATCCTCGATAGGGAACGATCGTGTTCCCTCATAAGGCCATTTGTACTTTTATATATATATATATATATATATATATATATATATATATATATATATATTATATATATATTATATATATATATATATATATATATATATTATATATATATATATATATATATATATATATATATATATATATATATATATATATATATATATATATATATATATTAAAATACAATAACCGAATGTCTGAATTCATTAATACAGACATTTGTACCTAAACATATGCATGCCGAAAAACGCACAATTGAAATTGCAACTTTTATATTAGTTTGCATTTTTAATGAACCCATGTTGACCCTCATTGAAATAAAAATTGGCCCAGAAGCTCACGCATTTGTCGTTAAACGTGAAAATATCTGGATTGAGCGCTAGGAAATAAGAGCTTTTGACGCTTCAAAGGAGGTCAGAACTGCTCGTTTGGAAAAAGAACTCCGGAAAATGCGTTTTTTGAAATAGAGGAAGGCCCAATGTGTTGAGCAGGAATCACAGATTGAAAAAATTGTAAGTATAAAGTACCATTGTATGGCTCAGTCTGCGTGGAACATGACCCGAAAATTTAAATGTGTTTTTCTCGAAACTATTTTTTTCGACATTCTTAACATGATATTCCAAGTTCTATTGAACCAATTTACTTGAACTTTTATGTGAACTTTCTCAATACATTACTCTATCACAGTAACTAAAACTATAAAAATAGTTAAATTTTTATTATTTTCAAAAACTTTTGAAATGTAAAAAAAAAAAAAAAACTGGTAAAAATGTCTTTTTATTTCAAACAGCCACTATTTGATGCAAAAAAAAGAAGAAAAATTTGACTGCTTTTAAATTTGGCAATCATGACAGGCAGGGCGTGCCACTTTTTTGAGAATCCCCCAATTCATCAATCTGTAACTTTTTAAATTTTTAATTTTTTCACTCGATTTTTTGTTTTTTTGTATTCTTTAGACATTAATAAATATCTGATAGAAATTATGGTTTTAGTAAAATATTTTTTGGTTTTATTGCACCTGATTAAATACCTAAAATTCAAGCCTCTAGACTAGAATATCCCCTTAAAGTGCGAAAAATTATTTCATTTCTCAATTAACCTAGGTAATATGTGAACTACCTTGATAATCTGCCCGTTACCTATTAGACACTCACTTGAGTAGAAGTAATATATTTAGTGGAACAACAGCAACGCTTCTGTACGATTAAATTAAATATTGTTTTTTGAGCTTTTGATATATAACGAATCAAGTTAATACAATCATATAATCAACAAATTAGTTGATAGAATCAATCATCAATCCCAGTAATGAAATTAGCTGTCATTTTGCTTTTCGCCTGTTCAATCAATGGTGCAAGTTGGCCATGCAATTTAGTGAACTTTAATTTCTTCTATCATGGTTGCAAATGCTATATCGGTATGTACAGCTACACTTTGCAGTATCGTACATTGTAGCATTTAATGTATTTCTAAACGATACTGGTCGTTGTAATTTAATTTATCACAAAGTCATTAACGGAATCTTTTATTGAACACATTTACTGTCTCTGCCACTATGTTGCAAAACGTTTAGGAAAAACTACTCTGGGATGAGTCAAAGTTTAATCAAAATTTCCAACAGTAAGTAAAAGAGAGAAAAGAACTTTTGAGCTTTAACGATACATAAACTGAAAATTATCTAGTTAAAATGCGGAAATATCTTGTGATTCTCTCTCTCTCCACACTTATACGGAGCAAATCAGTTAATCTGAAGATTAGCTAAGTAGTCGGCACATTAACGGCCTTCGAATTTTAACGATAACGTATATATTAGTTAGATTGGTTGAATATATTTAAATATTTGAAGTCATTTCCATTTTTGGAAATACTTATATATGCAAACATTCAAATGCGAAAGGAGATAAATCGCGCTTGACAAATCCATTTTCATTATTCTTTACCTTGGATCAGTTTTGAAAATTATTCTTTATTACAGGAACTTTTCTAAGACAGGAAAAAGAACAACAAAAAAGAATCTTGTGAAAGCATTAACATTATTTTTAATTTCTTTAATAGTGATGCTTTCAAAATAAATCTACATTTCTAACATGTTTTCTAAGTTTATATATGTTTTTACGCATGTTTATATGTGATGTTTTAGCCCTTTAACTTAAAAAGTAGGTTTTAGGAAACTCACAAAATATTTATGCAGCTTTCATTTCATTGATATATGTTAAGATAAAAGAAACTTTAGATGTCAATTATTCGCTTCAAATTCTCAATTTTTTTTCGTTTTTTGTCTAATTAAATAATAGAAACAAAAATTATTTGGGAGAAATAATAAATGAAAAGTAATTAAATGATATTGCCATCATTTATTTTTAAAAAATATTTTACTTGATACGTTAATATTTACTTTCTTGATAAAATAACGAAAGTTATAGAAAAATGAACAGTTCTTGCAATGAAAATATGGATCAGAGGATTGCTGAAATGGTGAATTTTTTTCCAAAATCATATAAATACTACTGTCGTCATATCGCATAAACTTTTCTGCCAAACATCATAAATAAAAAATAAAAGGTAAGAGGCATCAACTCGAAATTACGTTGCGAATACAGAAAATAATCAAAGAACTGAAATTTCTGAATAGCTCCTTTTACAACCCTTTCTGTTTCTATTTTACAACAATTTCATTAGACTTGAAGTAGCTTTCAACGCAAAATTTTGTTTTACACAGGTAAAAATAAGTTTAAGACTGAAAATATTTCATGTTTACGAAGAGTTTTATAGTTTGCTTTGAATTTAGTTGGAAGTTAACCCATAAAATATTGGATTTCATTTCTTTCGTTCCATTAAATTGCTATCTGAAAACAATCATGTTTTATTTCAAACTATACGAAATAGCTTTATTCTCTAAAGCAAGTGCGTTATCAAATCTAACAGATGCAAAAACATTCCATTTTTATAAGATCACATCTGTAAGGAGCAGATGTATGTTTGAAATCTCAGCATAACTATTCCTTACCGAATTAGATAATATAAAATTGAATAAAAAGAGGTATATATAAGTTTTTAAGGAAAATTACTTTTACAAAAATCTGAAAATACTGTAATTTTTTTAATAAATGAATTCAGAAAGAAGTTATAGTTTCTTATTTAACGAAATATGTAACAATGTCTTTTGAAATATATTTAATCATAATGTTTCAAAAGAAGACATCATTGTTTATCTTTAAAAGCGTTTTTTAGAAAAATAAGCAAGATTCAATACCTCAGATTTTCTTTGTCATGAATATAAAATTGCGTGAAAATATATAAATGCTTTACATAGATGGCAAAGCAATCTTTTTTTTCATGTAAAACACCTCATCAAAATTTAATTACTTTGCTACCGATGCTTTTTATGCAGATATACTTTGAGTTCTGTCTTATTCTGTTAAATTTAACACAATAACTTTTCCACTGTTTTCCTTATCCTTTAATTTATGAATAACTTACGAATATAATTTATAACTTATGAATAAATTATAAATTACGAATTCCTTAACCTTAAATTTACAGAAATATACGTAAAAATAATTAAAGTATTCTCTATTTAAGTATTGTTAAAACATTTGTATACCATAACAATGTAATAACCCTGTGCAGCACAATATTAAAACACACCAAGTATGTTGTTTTCCTTGCAATGATGCACTTCTTTTTGAAAAAGAGCTTTAAAGAAAAAATACTCTACCAGCATTACCAGCATTAACTTGGATACGATTATGTTAACTTTAGAAGATACGAGCATGGTTACTAGATTGGCGACTATATCGTCCTTGGCGACAGATTTGGAGAACGATTATATTGGCGCGGAACCTTCAAAAAGTCACTGGCGTCGATCCTTCTGGAAACTTAGATCAGGAACAGGGGACTTTTAAGTTCAGAAGAGAATCAGTCGAGTTCAGAATCTGCTTATGCGTTGTCTACGATGAGACAGTCTGAATTCCTTCTTGTGGGATTGTTTGAGAGAGTCGTTTCTGGAATGAATGCTTTTGAAACTACTGTATATAATCTGCTGCAATATTTCTTTGTGTATGTACATTGAATTGCCTTCTTGTAACCGCGTGTTCACCCTTGTCTATTATAAATCTGTTATTATTCAAAACTAGAACAATAAAAAAGCTCAAGAGTCGTTGGCAGCATTTTTCTATAGCACAAATTTGCAATAATATCAAATGAATTTAAATACTATAGTGTACCTCCTTTTTTCAGAGTTTTGTTTATGGTTTGTTAAGTATAACTGACTAGAAACCTATATCATAATATTGTAGACTAGGATTGAAATTGATTTCAAATTCTTTTAATGACTTTACGTGACGCATTAGAAATGTCTAGAGGCATCAGCTTGTGATAACTTTATTTTCCGTATCAGATTTCTGCCATCCTAATGAATCGAAGGAATGACATCTTCTGGTGTTAGCTAAAATATCAGAATGATTAAAAAGTATGAAAATGTTGCATTCTGATTTCAAAAGTTGGATTATTTTAGTTTTCTCCAACTGGGTTATAAAGGATCATTTAATTTATGGATGCAGCAAGGTATAACAGTGACATAAAGTTTTACTTAAGTTACTTGGGGTTATTAATACAAGAGATTTTCCGAAAGTAAGTTTCGTCATTTCTTACACATAGAAAGTTTATTCTAAAAAGAAGAGTTTAATCATAACACCACATACACTTTGCACTATATTTTTTGACGCGGTCGCAAACGACGTTTAGTAATTTATCGTCACCTGCAAACAGTTGGAAGAAACCACTCTGGTAAAACTGGGCCCTGCCAACCAAGGAATTGTTGCTGAGACCTCTCCATCTCAGCACTGTTTTGTGAGGATTTATTCTACAGTGTGAACTTGGATGCTTTTCCATCATTGTACATCATGTTCTGTCCCCATAGTGATGTTTTCTTTTGTGGATCCGAAGGGGCACCCATTTTTACCTTCATCCTCCCCATTATGTCTTATATATTTGAACACGCAGCATCAGTCATCAACCATTTGATGAGGCATGATCTCTTCACCATATATGATCTGTAGGCGTTCATGGATGATGGACACACTAGTCCCATGTGCCAATTCACACCAGATAACGACCCGAACCTCCATTGACAATCACGTTGTCAGCACACATCTGTTTGTAATGGTGATTTGTGTTCAAATTATCTCCAACACGCCTTTGTATTGCTACTACCTCTTATACCTCTTTCTGCGCATGTGTCCGACAACGATGCTCTTGTTGACATTTAAGTAGAATGAAATGTAGTTTCTTATGGCGATTATTTGTTTCACCTTATCCATAAAAAACAAAAAAGTATGAAACTTATTTTTGGAACGCCCTTCGTATATATGCCATTTTTTACCGTTATAATCAATTTATAAAAATGTTTTAGGACAAATGGGCTGCATTTTAGCAATGAAGCCTTTGCAGACACAAGTCCCCAAATGAGAAAGAAAATTCATGGAGGCATCATATTGTGGCGGCCTTCGCTACCAAATTTCGAAGCTGGAATTCAAGCTCTTGTCGGATGTAAATACTACCAAGAGTATCAGAGCTAAATCGATACTCAAAGGAGTTTTTACATGCCACATAATTATGTGGTATGTACTTTTGAACTCAGTGTAATAAGTGTATCGTCTGCGATTGTCAAATAATGTGTGCCGGTGTGGCCTATCAAATAAGCCCTGAAAAATTTTGGAGGGGTTTCCTATCCACGGATGAACAGTTTATTACACTCTGATGGGTAGTTCCGTAAAAATAAGCCATAACTTTTGGGTACTTTAAGACTGGGCACCCCTGTATATCTTTACCTAAATATCGAGTTAGTTTCTGTCAATTTCATTTTTTGACTGTCTTGGTGAGCCTTATGGGGTCCAAGGGGCCCCTATTTGCCCATCCCTACTCTAAATGATAGTATTCGAAAGAATTAAATGGGATATAATTATGTTATTTAGCTTAATAGTTCTATTCCTATATTGCGTTCTATTTCTCTCATTTTATTCACTATTTCTAGTGCTTTAAAAATCCCCGCTCTAGGCATATACCATTCTTCAAAATCTCCTGACTCTCTTGAGTATAAGTGTGAGCCGCAATCCATTCTACAGATTGATAGGGATTGCATCAAAGAAACGTATCTTTTTTCGACGATCCGTGCACTAATACTCAGAAAATTGAATGAGATAACTGATTGAAACCAAAAAAAGTGCTTACCATTGACATTTGGGAATAGAATTGAATCTTTAAACTTCTTTTGCGATACAGTGCTGTAACATTGCAACAAGAAGATGTTTTTGTTTCTATACTGGTAAGGAAAATGAATTATTCACTGTATTCTTTCGGTCTTTGAGGTTGTGTATGTTAAGGTATCCGACTACGTTCGGAACCGTGATTTTAAAAAAACGCATAAGTGGATAATTTTCATGATATTTAGTGTCATATAGATTAGAATTCATGTATAAAGTTGTTTTAAGGACATTTTGACAAAAAATGATTTAAATACAATATTTCGTCAAAAAATTAACTTAGAATAACCTTTCTTCAAAATGTTCTTCTTTTGTGAAAAATGCTTCTATTATAATAATATTTTGCCTGTATATAGCTCAAACCTCTATATAGAGGCTCAACTATGATTTTTAAAAAATTCACATTATTTTCAGAGTTACAAGCAATTAAAATAAATATCGGCGTTTTTTTCTTAAAATTTTCCCTCTCTGTTGTCCTAAAACATAGTTAAACCCACTTCTTAGTTATATATTTCAAAAATCTAGTTGAGCCGCTGTACAGAGGTCTGAGCTATATACAGGCAAAATATTATTATAATAGAAGCATTTTTGTCAAAAAGAGAATATTTTGAAAATGGGTCATTCTATGTTCATTTTTTGTCAAGATATTGTACTTAAATAGTTTTTTATTGTAATACTATTCTTAAAACAATTTTATATACATTTTCTAATCTAAGTGACATTAAATATCATAAATATTATCCATTTATACACTTTTGCAAAATCACGGTGCCGAACGTAGTCGGACACCTTAGTTTACATAACATTTAACATTAAGTATTATTAGCTGTAATCGAATAAATAGCTTATTTCATCTTTCATATAACTATAACACGCGAATTGTTTCTTTTGAGGATACAATTCTATTCAAATATGATACTTTTAATTGAAAACTCTATAAATAATAATTATGTTTAAGTTATCCGAACACGTTCACAGTACTTTTTGACAAAATAACATATTTAAACATATAAAGGCTTTTTTATGTTTCAATACCAATAAATACTAATATTTAATTAACAATATTTAAAATAAATTGCCGGAATTTCATAAAAATCACAATAATATGTGAAATTTTAGCAATATTTTTGTAAAACTTCAAAGCAATTAGAGAAAAAAGTAATAAACTATTATTAGTAAAAGAATTACCAAAACAATCTAGAGGCATTTATCTAGAGAATGTACTAAAATTTTAATGTTTTATTAAAATGTGAACTTTTTAGAGGAGATTGAGTAAACGTTATAAGAAAAATAACGCATTTATGAGACCATATTTAAATAACATGCCCTAACTAAAATAATATTCATACTATAGGAAATATTTTAGTACATTCTCTAGAAAATAGCATAAATATTAGGTGCAAAAAGTTTTATAGAAATACGTTTGTAATATTTTATGTGATCAGACTCGTCATGATAGATTTTGAGCAATTTAAATGCCCACTTCTGGTAGATCAAAGACCCACTTCCGTTTTTTCTAACTTAATAAAATTGATTGAAACCTGACCTCTAAGAAGCATAAAATCAAAATAAAGTATGTTTTGTAAAGCCAAAATATAGATGTATTAAATAAAATAGAAAACAAAAATATCGGTCTTGTCCGAATTTGGTCATTTTCAACACGTGTTCGGATAACTTAACTATTTTCAAAAATAATAGTGATAAAATGTTTAGGAATATTTTGCTTTGAATTAATAAAAGACACTCCAGTTTTTTTAAGTTCAGATGATTAAGTATTTGTATAAAAATACCTTGGAATTGAAAATATAAAGCAATTTAATTTTATCCAACAGCTCAGAAATTTTGTCTAACATAAAACAGAGCTAAAATATCACTTTATAAAATATATGTTTTATCCTGAAAGTACAAGTGTACGCTTTTTGCGGCATTCCAAATAGTGCATATTTCTCCATTACATACTTTCACTTCAAATCAACTTTAAGGACATAAATGAATATCTTGACAGAAAATTCGTAAAGAAAATTACTTAATAAAATTACTTTCATATTAATAAAATTACTGCTTATCCTCCTTTCTGATGTCCTTTACTTTTTTTCAATTCCTACTATTAGCTCGCACTCTCTAGATATTTATTTATTTATCTTGGTGGAATTTTCAATCGTTAATAAAATACATTTTAAAGCACTCAATTGAGCTAAAATTTTATACACATGATTATTTTGGATGACAATACAGTAATTTAATTATAAATAATAACAACGTTGGAATCATTTTTGGTGACTTGTGTCAAAACTTGAAAAGGTTTTTTTTCTCACGTTTTAAAGCATTTGGTTGAACTGAAATTTTATGTACACGATTGTTTTGAATGATAATACGATTATTTAATGATAATTAATAAAGATTAATTACCACTTAATGTTGTGATTCTAGCATTTATATATATAATATATATACATATATATATTTATATATATATAAATATATATATATATATATATTTATATATATATATATATATATATATATATATATATCCAATATAAGAGTTTTTAAATATATAATCATATACATATACATACACATATATATAAATTTATACACACATATACATATACATATAAACAAAAATATAAAAATAATCATATAGTTATAAACCTAAGATAACTAAAAGTAGGAAGTAGGCACACAATATAAAGACAAATTCCTGGCCTTAGGAACCAGGATTGCAGGTTTAAACAAGTTTTGCGGCGCCAACCTTCACCTGTAATTTGTCATACTATGTACCAAGAGGAAAGGAAAGAGTTCTATACGTAAAATTTAAATATTAAGTCATTAAACAAGAATATATGAACATAAACATAACCTACTAAAACGGATTTGTAACGATGGCTAAGAGTGCATTATCGTGTTCCCGCCAAATAGGGAGAGCAGAACCGCATAAAGTTACTTGCGATATGATATAAGAAACGATTAATTGCGATACGATATACGACAATAAGGAATATATATATATACTTTTAAAAAATCATAAAAATAAAAATCATAAAATTAGCGTAAATTATAAAGAAACTATGAAAAATATATATTAAAATTTTAAAAAAAAGCAAGCATGTGGCGCCATCTATTTAATAATTGTAGGATAAATTAGATATTGTCTAAATTTAAAAAAATTACAAAACATAATAACAGTAAATAATTACATTAATACAAATTGTATCATAAAAAATCATTAGAAATATAGTTACAAAGAAAATTAGCAGGGTATCCATGTTCAATACAGTGATTAAAAGTTTTTTTAAGATTTAAAAATATTAGCTTTATCGCTAACTAATACTTTATTGCGATAAATATAGTTAAAAATAATATTTCTATATATAGATATTGATAAATTAGAATTCCAGTAAGGCACTTTGATGATATTAAAATTAAAGGCATCTCTTTTATCATAAATATTAGTATGTAGTTTCAAATCCTTAATATACAGAGATACATCTAGGTAATTTGTTTTGATTGGATATATATATATTTATATTAATTGTAACTATTTAATAAAAAGTAGCCAAAATAAAGTTTTTCTTTGTTGATCTAAGTAAGAATTGACTTAAAATTTTTTTTTATATTGCTTGTTCCAATATTGTACATATGGTTTGCACAAATATATGAATAATTACTCTTTCCTGTTATTAGCTAACACCATACTTAAGTAATAAAATAATTATGTTTTAATATTATAGTAGTAATAATAATTACTTTATTATACAGAAAGTATAAAATAATTAAAATATAAAGTAGTTGCTAATACACCACCTGATCGACAGTGACAGATCGAGGCCCACAAAGTTCAGAGTGACAAAAGACAAGTTATTACGTCTGTCGTTAGCCGTAGCAACATGCAGGTGACAGTATATTTGGCTCGGTTTCACCCAAATTTTGAGGGAGAACAACCTGGAGGGTGGTCACACAAGTTCCCTCCCATCTCTCTTCTCCTTCCACCAACTACACGTCTTAAAGAATATTTAGAATGTCGCCATACTGCACAGGCACTATACATTCTACTAGAATCGCAAACTACGTTTAGTCGGAGTAATTTTCAAAATCAGTTATGAAGGGTATGATGTCGAATGAAATGAAAAGGGGCAATAAGAAATAATAAATACGCTTATCTTTATATATAAAAATCTTCTGGGCGTGTGTTTATCACTAAACTCCTCCTAAACGGCTGGACCGATTTCGATGAAATTTTTTTTGGGGGTTCAAGTAAATTCGAGAATTTTTTAGATTCACAATTCGGTCCGATATCGCAATTAGTTAAAAAGATATTAATTAAAAACATTCAAAAAATACAACTCAACATTCACCTGAATTGTTGTAACAACGCTATTGTTATAAATATATATATATATATATATATAAGTAATATAAAAATAATTTAAAATCAATTCCTACTTAGATCAACCAAGAAAAAATTTATTTTAGCTACTTTTTATTAAATAGTTGCCATTAATATAAATATGTATATATATTTGTGACAGAATCGCAACATTAAGTGGTAATTAATTTTTATTTATTATCATTAAAGTATCGTTTTGTCATCCAAAAGAATCGTGTATATAAAATTTCCTTTCAACTGAATGCTTTAACACGTGAGAAAAAAACCTTTTCAAATTTTGACATAAGTCGCCAAAAGGGTCGCTAAGTCGCCGACGTGGCTGTATTTGTAATTTTTTAAATAATTAGTTTTAATCAATAATTTTTATTAATTATAATTAAATTATTGTATTGTCTTCCAAAATAAACATGTACATTACATTTCAGCTCAATCGAGCACTTTAAAATGTATTTTATTAATGATTGAAAATTCCACCAAGATAAATAAATAAACAAACAAACAAATAAAATATGTATAGAGATCGTGAGCAAATAGTAGGAATTGAAAAAGACGTAAGTTGGCGTCGAAAATTGATTTTCAGCCAAACTGGCCAAACCCGGTCTTTATTGTTACGAAAATGCAGACGCGACTCACGCTTTTTAGGGTTTTTAATTAATATCTTTTCAAATAATCTTTATATATGTAATTCTTCTGTGCGTGTGTATGTAACTGAACTCCTCCTAAACGGCTGGACCGATTTTGATGAAAGTTTTTGTCTGTTCCAGTGGACTCGAGAATGGTTTAGATTTATAATTCGGTTTAGAAAATGTTTATTTAATTAATTTTTTATTTATAAATTGTTGATCTTGGAATGTTTTACATTGGAGCCGGCAGACTGCGCTACGATCGCAGTATCGAATATTCAAAAATCTTTTATTATATCTCAAGTTGGTCCCGACAGTTGGTGCTGTGATCATTTCAGGAAAATATTTAATCACTTCGTGTTATTATTTTGTTGAAATAAATCGTGTGTTAATTAAATTATTACATTCAGATGTAATTAGTGTTTGAAGAGTTTTGAGGTGTGGTTAAAAAACTATACATTCTCCAAATTTAGTATGCAATTGAAGTGAGTATTTTACATGATTTTCTATTAAATTCACACGTGCGTTGATAACAATTATCTTAACCTACAAATCTATTTATGGAGCTAATTGATTACACACATTATTAAACTTTTTTTTATTTAAAATTATTTCTTATCGGAAATAGTTTGTGTACGTGTTTCACTTCTAAGCAACCCAGAAGTATAAACCTTGGCACATAATTACATAGTAATAACTTTTTAATACAAATTTTACTCAAAACGGTCCAGATTGTTAAAGCTTATTCATAAAAATTTGGAATTTTTGAATTTAAGATGTGTGTACAGGACAACGTCTGTCGGGTCCTCTAGTTAGATGTAAAAAATATTTACAATTCGAAAAATGCATCCCAACGAGCTAAACCAATTTATCAGTATGATTCAGCGTGCCTTACACAAGGACATATTAGAAACATTTTGATTTCTGGTGATTATGTATCCACAGTTAAAGAATATCGGTCAATAATGTGTAGATTTACAGTTTTTTTATTGCATATTAATTTTGCTTTATTTAAAGATATTTCTTAACATAATAATAAAAAACATAAAATATATCTATTTCTTCCACAAAAAAATTCAATTGTACATTCCTTAAGTAATTTTAAACGTATTTATTAAAATAAGTAGACAACATAAAATATATAGGTATTTCCCCTCATTGTAATTAAAATATAAATAAACATTTTAATGCGAATCTAGTGCATACACCGCTCTATTTTCATATCACAAAATCAGATATATAATTTGTGACTTTCAATTTGACACCATTCCGAGCATTCTGTTGTGAAACAATTTCTTAGTGGACTCAACGTATGTTTCATATGAGGACACTTTTTTTACTTAGATATATAGAACGACACAAAAGCGGAAAGCAGAGCATAAACAATTTTCTCTCTTCAAACAGTTAAATCTTTCCAGCAATGACATTAACTAATTTACAAAATAACTGTAAATTTATTTGAGGTATTATCTTTCAGATTTTTTCGTAATTCTACAAATGTCTGTAATTTTGAAAAAGGTTAACGAATAAGGTCCTATTCAAATTTATCAACATCCATGTACTCAAATATTGAGAAATTTGAAGAGTAGTGCAGAGTGCCACTGAGTATTGTACCACGTGCCACACATGGCACGCAGGTTATAAGTTGCTGACCCCTGCTTTTAACGTGTCTTCTGTTCCGACTAACGTTCGGAACCGTGATTTTAAAAAAGCGCATAAATGGATAATTTTCCTGATATTTAGTGTCAATTGGATTAGAATACATGCATAAAATTGTTTTAAGGACATTTTGACAAAAACTTAAATATAATATTTTGGCAAAAAATTAACTTAGAATAATCTTTTTTCTAAATGTTCTCCTTTTGTGAAAAATGATTCTATTATAATAATATTTTGCCTGCATATAGTTCAGACCTCTCTACAGAGGCTCAACTAGAATTTTTGAAAAATTCACATTATTTTCAGAGTTATCACCCATTGAAATAATTATTCGCGTTTTTTTCTTAAAATTGCTCCCCTCTGTTGTCGTAAAATATATGAATAAACCCACTTCTAAGTTATGTATTTCAAAAATTCTAGTTGAGCCTCTGAACAGAGGTCTGAGCTATATACAGGCAAAATATTATTCCAATAGAAGCATTTTTTACAAAAGGAGAACATTTGGAAAAAAGATTGTTATAAGATAATTTTTTGCCAAAATAGTGTATTTAAATAAATTGTTTTTGTCAAAATGTCCTTAAAACAATTTATGCATATATTCTAATCTAAGTGACACTAACTATCATGAAAATTATCCATTTATGCGCTTTTGAAAATCATGGTTCCGAACGTAGTCGGATACCTTAATCGCATTTCATATAATCACTACATTGATTTTGCATCAGGAGGATTGCGTGTATAATAATGTCGAAACTTACAATGAATATTAATGGATGGATTCGTTTCATGAATCCAAAGCACACATGCGGCTTTCTTTTTAATCGACGCCATTTCGGCCGGAATTGCTGCTTTTCTTACATATGTTCTCCCGAGTCACTCTTCAGGAATCATTCCCGACTTCTATTGTACAAAAAAACTACTAAAACTGTTCTACGTATTTAAACAAATGCTACATCCTTGTATTAAACTGTTATTTTCTAATGAATTTTATTCTTTTGTATTTTATTGAAAGATATTTGGTTCATCTTGTATATTGCCATATAAAGGGTGCTTTTTTTAGAGGTATAGAACTTTAAATTGCATTAAAACAACGATGTATTATTCGATTGACAAGAATTTTTTTTTATTCGAAAGATAATCTTGTAGCATTACATTTTAAATATGATTTCTGGCATAGGACTGCCACGGCTGGCTCGGATGTAGTCCAATCTGGACGTCCAATTTTTGATGACTTTTTCCAACATTTGTGGCCGTATATCGGCAATAACACGGCGAATGTTGTTTTCCAAATGATCAAGCGTTTGTGGCTTATCCGCATAGACCAATGACTTTACATAGCCCCACAGAAAATAGTCTAGCGGTGTTAAATCACAAGATCTTGGAGGCCAATTCACAGGTCCAAAACGTGAAATTAGGCGGTCATCAAAAGTGTCTTTCAATAAATCGATTGTGGCACGAGCTGTGTGACATGTTGCGCCGTCTTGTTGGAACCACAGCTCCTGGACATCATGATTGTTCAATTCAGGAATGAAAAAGTTAGTAATCATGGCTCTATACCGATCACCATTGACTGTAGCGTTGTGGCCTTCATCTTTTTTGAAGAAGGATTCCACCAGCCCATAAAGCGCACCAAACAGTCAGTTTTTCTGGATGTAACGGTGTTTCGACATACACTTGTGGATTAGCTTCACTCCAAATGTGGCAGTTTTGTTTGTTGACGTAGCCATTCAACCAGAAGTGCGCTTCATCGCTAAACAAAATTCGCTTATGAAAATCGGGAACAATGGCAATCTCGTTTTGGGCCCATTCGACGAATCTACGCCTTGCTTGATGATCGTTTTGATGAATTGCCAAACCAAACTGAGAATAAATCACTTGACAGCTGTTAAATCGGTCGTCATCTTGGAAAGTAATGCCAACTTAAACTTCTATACCTGGAAAAAAAACCCACTTTATTATAAATATTTTTTTAGTATTAAAATTGTTTTCATATTTTTGTATAAAAATGTCAGATTTTTCTGCTTTAAAAAAGAATAATTAAAATTCTTTCTTTTTCTAAGGCTACACAGTACCCTAAAAATTTCATTTTTACCGAAATTTTTTTTGCATGTTTTGGTGGCCTATATCATTGAGATGCTTGCCACGAAATTTCAGATCTGTTAGCAAATTAGTTTTTAAGATATTTGAAGTTTTATGAGCTATGGTTTTGGTTTCGGTTTCCTTTTAAAGCATTTTTTCGCACTTAAGTGGAATTAATTAAAAATATTTTTGAGCTTTTAGTTTGAAATGGTTATTAATTCCAATTTTCATTACTAAAATCATTTCTGCTTGATTATGTTTTGATTTTTTTGAGTTCTCATAATTAATTAATAAAGATTAATTTCATGGCCAAGTTTTACTTTAAAAATAGTTTATATAACTTAAAAGCTTTATCATTAATTTTTTCCTGTAGAGAAAAGGCCATGGCAAATGCGTTCTGGGTTTCTGTGAGAAACAATATTTTGAAGAGATGGAATATTACTAAAAATGATGTATCTAAAAATCAGTCCTCAGCTGATTCTGCAATTAGACTTCCGAATACAAGTATTCTGAATTCAAATGCTGCAGATATAACTGAATATTTCCTTGATGTATACCAAACTACTTTATATTAAACATAATATTGTAGTACTATATTTTAGTATTTTAAAGTCGTACGACAAAAGCTAAAACTTCCTAAACTGCCCCAATTTAAAAGTGAAAAAAATTAAATTTTATGAGTAAACCTGACTATTTTTAGCTTCAGTTAGTATCATTATTATTTTGTACATAAATGCTTCCTTTTTCAAAACTTTTGTGAAATATTAGGTTAAGATAAAGCTGAATAAACTGACATCTTAACAAATGCTATCAATATTATGCAAAAATATTTTTTGAATTAAAAATATAATTTTCAGTCATATTTAATAAAAATAGTGTTTTAATGTAGAACATACATTGGAAAATAACATATCAAAAAATTAGAGTTTTACGGGCATTATAAGTTTTTGTTTTATGACTTTACAAACTTTAAATGCGTTTTTCTCAGACTTTTAATTTTGTAGGTATAAGTGTTTTCTAATCCCTATAAGGCTTTTTTCCTTTTCAAGATAGAACCTTGAATTTTTTGTATATACTCCCAAATGTATGTTCTATAAAAGTTAGTGTGGAGTTAGGGCTGAGAACTTTAGTTATTGTTCTAAAAAATGCTAAAGTTGATATTTTAAAAATTTTCGTGTTTTTTCCAGGTTTTACTAGAAAAATAATTATTAAAAATCAACAAGGGAATAGATTTTCAAATCCATACTAACTTTTGTTTGTAATAATCTAAGAATCATAAATAACTTAAAATGACTAAAAAATTTTAAAAATTGAGTATTTTATAAAAGTTTGAAAAAAGTTCCAAATTTCCTAATTTTTTAAAATTGTAAAATAATGGCTGGTCAAACTGACTTTTTGCTTACAGAATCAGCTTAATAATGTAATCTAAATATAAAACATCAATTATTTTTACTGTAACTGTCTCCCAAAATTTTTTTTGAAAAAGAGTACCGTGTAGTCTTAATAAAATATGGTAATCAAAAGTTTTTGCAAAATACGAAAACAGTTAAAAAAACCCCTTCGAATGCGATACACACGATACATTAAGAGTGCATCAATAAACATATATATTTTCAATCAATAACAAAATATTAATTCTACATTAATTTTCATGCAAATATCAGAAGTCGAATGATTGATTTTTCTATAGTAAAAAAGTTTGCAAAAAAAAAGAAATTATTCTTTCGAACACATAAAACTTTTTTATGAAGGAAAACCCTCTAAAAGTATTTCAAACATGTTGCTCAAAGAAATTCTTGCCGTTGAAAGCCATTTTCTTAGTTTAATATTTTATTTTTTGAAAATGTTCTTCGTATAATGCAAACATTTGCTTTTATACCACTGGCCTCTTACTTTCGAATGTATAACATTTGAGAATACGTTTAAGCTTTTGAGTGACCAGCAGCAAGTGTTTTTTAAGTTACTGCTGAGTGGCCAGCTGTTAGCATTTGAATCTCTTGCAAGAGTAATAACGTATTATTGGAGAAAGAAATGTAATTAGATTAATCGATCTCTGTTTCTCTTTATTATCAAAAGCAGAAAATAAAAATTCCCCAATTCATCTCAACTTCAAAAGTATTCAAAATTCAACTATGTTTTGTGTTATGAAATAAACGGTTGCAGTAAATCCTACTTTTTTGTGTTTTTTTAAGAAAATTTTTTAATGAACGTTTTATAATTGTGTAAGTATAAAACTCTTGTTTTGTTCTTAGAGTTGAAGTAACTTTAAACAGTGGTACATTTTTTCAAAATTAATGACAGCCAATTTGTTTTAAACAATTTAGTTTGAAAGAAAAACAACCTTTTTTGTTTTACATTTTAGCTAAAACATAACACATTTTTTTTAAAAAAAGGTTGATTTAATTAGAATTGTGGGTAAATAAGTATCAAAGGTAAGTAAAATGAGTTATACAGCTAATTGTTTGCATTATATTTACAATTGCTTAAACAGCCTCAAAAATGAAAACTGGGCTTACGAATCTAAAATGTATTAAAAAACGATAAATATTTTAAAGTTTTTAAAATGGGGATTTTTCATTCACCGTAAATTCTTCTAAAATAAATTGAGCATAGTTTAGCAAAATGAATATAAGCTAATGATGACACCCCCATATATATATTTCTATATATTTTGTATCCCTAAATTGAATAAAAAACCTATTCCGTTTCTTGCAGTTAGCCACTTCACAAATCAGTCTTTACTATTTTATTTCCAATAAAATATATAATTTCTAATTTTCATATGGTTTTCATTTCTCAAATTTATATGTTTTTAAGTATTTTTAACAGCTTCTCTTAAATGTGATCATGTTTAGATTTTGAAGGAATTTGTATGTATCTTTTCGTGTTGCTACGCAGATTTTATTTCTTGAAAATTTATTGTTTGTTTTTCTGGCTTCGTTACGTAGAATTATGCATTTTTCATAGTATTTTATATTAGAAATATCTTATGATGTTTTGATTATTAATAATTTAATTTTATGTCTCTATAATCTTAGAAATTTATCTGGTCTTGAAACTGTTTGATCTTATTATCTTAGTTTCTAAAACTAAGAGTTTACTGTTATGATATGTATATACATATGGTAACATTTATGTACAGAACAGTCTCACAATGACAAAGGATTTGACATCTGCTCAATAAAGCCACTACTTATTCTTACAGCGTTAATAACTGAATGAATGCACAGTATTATGGTACCATCTGTACAATAGCCCATTACTTGCAGCTGCAATTGATGTATTTTGAAATAAGCGAGCAGAAACCCATTTCAGTTATCCTTTAGAACCCCAGTATCAGTAAAATTTCATTAAGTATATGTTTAATACTCTTAGTCACTAATAACATTTCCATAATCATTATTATTTTGAATTCATTAAGAAATATAATTACTTACAGACAGATATATAGCACTTGTCAGTTAAAACAATTCTCTTTTCAGACCTCTTAACACAATTTTTGTTAAGTTTCCTTTGAATTAATTTAACGAAATCAGCTGTATTATACTCATTATTACGAATTACTATAGGTGCCAGATTAGAACATGAGCCTTGACATGAAATCAGGTAGCAAAAGTATGTTTAGGTGAAAAGGGTTCTTGAAGATGAGAATCTGTAATTGGGTGTAGTAAATTCTCTCAAATTACACATTGCCACACAGACGAACTTTATGAGAACGAACACTTATTTTCAAAAAGAAATTTCATAAAATTCTCTCAAGTATAAGCGTTTTTACATAAGATATATCAAAATATACAGTTGCCCTTAAATAGTGTTCGTTCTATTTAATTTTCTATAAAATTTAATGTTTTTGACTAATAAAAATTAATATATCGGAATTGTAATATTTTTATAATATCTGAAACTTGTTCTTATTGAATTAATGTAATCAATTTTTAAAACACAGTATGACTTTTTTCTAAAAAAATTAGTAATTAGTCTTCGTACAGTTAAACAAAATCTCAACATAGTTTTAATTATTGTATTTATTTCTTAATTTAGTACTTAATAGAATGTCTTATAGCGTCTGCAACAGCTGTTAAACGTCTTGGTATGGATTTCAGCATTTTTTTTTTTTGATAATTTCTGCATCGATGTTTTTCTTTTCTTCAGTGATTATTGTTTTTACTTCTCATTTTGTTTCTTATATGTCATGTTTTCTTTTCTTAAATCAAATTCTCACGCGAAATATGTTCTACTAGGCTTAAATTAGGTGATTTAGGTTTTTTCGAAATTTGGGGCCGTTGAAAGTAGAGACACCAGCTGCGTACAATGAGAGCAGTGCGCTTGGTGTCATTAAATTGTTAAAAAATGAAGTCGTCTACAATATCCATCCAAATTTTAGGTTGAAAATTTCAAATTGTTCTTTAACCCTTTATCTATCGCATTATGATTCACTGCAGTTTTTTCATGCAATTATTTCTTTTAATCACTACATTGAAAATTAAGGGATAGACATAAAAAAAATACTTAACTTTGGGAAATTTAACCCGTTAGAGATGATTGATTAATTAAAGATAATCAACTGTAAAATTAATTATATTTATTGTTCACTTAAAATAAATAGTCAAATCGTTTTCTAAGGTCTTCATTTACGGGCAAAAAAAATGAGACCTTTATATTTTGACATTAACTATTTTTTCGGAACAAAAATGACTATCTTCGCAATGCGCTGAAAACGTCATCAGCCGAAAACGCAATTTCTGCTATAAAACTATTCGCCTTCCCCTCTAAAATACACATCATAGAATCCATGCTGCCATATATCTTGGAAGAGTGGATTTCAAAGAATATTGCTGCTAAGCATCGTCTGAGTATTCGTACAAATGGTAATTCTATGTCTATTTAAGGGAAGTGGTACCGTCGGTAGATAAAGGGTTAAAATATTGTAATAGAGCTCATAGTTCACAATATCATAAAAAAATTCCAAGTTAGCTAACCCTGAAGCTGATTTACACCCCCCACGCAAGAATGCCTTTCCCTCCATGCCTCACTGTTCCAACTAGATTCTAGGGATTAAGTTTCAGAAAAATTAACATTGACAAAAAAGTGGTTGCGATGACAGCAAACGCAACATTTTTGATTCCGATGGAAGTGTAATAATTCGGAGGAGAGAAAAAAATGAGGAATCTCTCAGAATTTAATTGTAGCAGGGAAGCATGGAAGTGGATGTGTTCTTGAGTTGGGGTGTAAATAGGTTTTAGGATAAAGTAATTTGGTATTTTTTTCACAGCACTTAGAATCATAAGCTTTAATTAAATATTTTACAAAGCAATTTAAAATTATTCACCCAAAATTTAGGCATTGAAGACGACTTCATTTTTTAACAAGATAATGACTCCAAGAGCACTGCTCTTAACTTACGCCACTAGTGTCTCTATAACTGCCCCCTATATATATATAATTCTGAAATCACCTTATAAATCACCTGAATAGGTTTTAGGATATGATATTGTGATAATTTGAATTTAAAGTATGTAGATGTGACATATATATATAAATGCAAAATGGGAAGTAAAAGCAATAATTACAGAAGAATGGAGGAACATTGATGCAGAAATTATAAAAAATAACTGATGAAATCTATACCAAATTTGTTGTGGACGCTAAAAATATCTTATTAATTAAGAAAGGAATACAATATTTAAGACTATGTTGATATTTTTTTAAGTGTGCAAAGGCTTTTGTCGAGTAAGTTTTTGATAGTTTTTAATTATTAATTTCTTAGAAAATACTGTTTTAAAAATTGATCAAGTTAATTCAATAAGAATAAGTTGCAGATAGTATGAAATTATTACTTTTCCGGTAAGTTAATTTTTATTAGTCAAAAATTAAATTTAATAGCAAATTGCAAGTGAATGAACACTTTTGAGGGAGACTGTATGAAAAATTTTTAGAATAGCTTTATACAATCGCAACGAAAAATATCATTCATTGTCTCATCTGTGAAATTTAAAATTTCTTTGAAATAAAAAAAAATGTATCGAAATTGACCACAAACACATACATCTTCTTAATGATCTTGATAAGTTGAATAATATTACTATCTAAATAAAGAATACAAATTCGAAACATTAAACTACTTTTTATGATGTTCCAATGTTAAGACATGTCACAATTATAATTCTAGCATTCCAGTGTGTTAAGAGAGAAAATTATAAATTTAATTAAAAAAAAAAAAGGCAAACGAGATAAAAGTGTTAAAGGAAATATTTCTATGATTTGAACATTGAACAAAATGGCAACATTTTTAATAATAAAAGATATTCTATTCTAGCTTCTTTTTTTAAAAAAAAAATTACACTTAAATAGTACAAATTTCAATTTAAGGTGTCCGACTACGTTCGGAACCGTGATTTTAAAAAAGCTCATAAATGGATAATTTGCATGATATTTAGTGTCTCTTAGATTAGAATACCAGTAAAAAATTGTTTTAAGGCCATTTTGACAAAAAATTTTATTTAAATGCAATATTTCGGCAAAAAATTAACTTAGAATAACCTTTTTTACAAAATGTTCTCCTTTTGTGCAAAATGCTTCTATTATAATAATATTTTGCCTGTATATAGCTCAGACCTCTGTACAGAGGTTAAACTACAATGTTTGAAAAATTCACATTATTTTCAGAGTTACAACCCATTGAAGTAATTATCGGCGTTTTTTTCTTAAAATTTCTCCCCTCTGTTATCGTAAAACACATGAATAAATCCACGTTTAAGTTATATATTTCAAAAATTCTACTTGAGTCTCTGTACAGTGGTCTGAGCTATATACAGGCAAAATATTATTATAATAGAAGGAATTTTCACAAAAGGAGAATATTTTGAAAATGGGTCCTTCTAAGTTCCTTTTTTGTCATAATATTGTATTTAAATAAATATTTATTGTAATACTATTCTTAAAACAATTATATTCATTATTATATTAAATTATATTATATTCATTTTCTAATCTAAGTGACACTAAATATCATACAAATTATCCATTTATGAGCTTTTTTAAAATCACGTTTCCGAACGTAGCCGGATATCTTAAATATTTAGTGAGGAAATATGCAAGAAACTGAAGTATATATATATAGTCTAATTCTTTACAAACAAGAGATAAACATTTATCAATCCCATTAATAAAAACAGAGACAGTAAAAAGATCATACAATGAAGGAAACTAGATTAAAAGTTATAAAGTAGATGCTGCAGTATTATAAACATTGCTGACTTAGGACAGATAATATATAAAATACTTTATATAAAAGTGGGGTTGAACATGTTTTTTGGCCTGCCAACCTTCCCCCTTTATGTAAATAATATTGAGCAAAACCCTATTGAAAGTAATCGATAAGAATATCTAAATCCAATAGAAAATAGAGGTAACTTACCTAAAAATTACACTTGGAAATGCAGAGCCCGCGCTAAATCTGAGTGCAATAAATAAATTATTGCCTGATTCTGGACTCTAATGCAAATTCAAAGCATGTGAATGGCTGAAATGTAGCACATAACAAAAGTATAAAAATAATAGAAACAAAAATTAATAAAAGAGTTACAAATTACCTTAACTTTAGCGACATTAGAGTATATATGAATTAAATAATAATAAGTAATTTTAACTAATAATAGAATATGAAGGTAATTATAACTATGAAATGTGTAAATTTATATTATTAAACTATTATTAACTAAGAATTTTTAATCCTTACAATTTTGAATAGCTTTATTCATATAACTATTAATAAAATTAATTGGGTATTTCCGATTTAAGCAATATTTAGTAAAATGTTTATAGTTATTTATTATTTCTGATTTTTTTGACACAATAAATTTATTGCGTTGCCTATAATTAATAACAATATTTCTGAATGTAGAAATATGTACATTACTTGCCCAATGCGGAACTTTTATAATATTGAAATTAAAATCTTCTATTTTATCATAAATATTCGAAACTATTACATTATCTATTAATTTTATATGTATGTCAAGAAAATTTGCTTCATTATTGTTACTATTCGTCTGTATTAAATTAAGATATTGTGGATAAAAATTAGTATTAGGTGTAAAATTGACTTGCTTGCCAAAAATGATTATGCCATCTATATAACGATAAAGTATAATGTTTAGAATTATTAATGTAACTACTTTCAAAATAATGTAAGAATAAGTTGGCAAGACAGTTGCTCGCAGGGCCATCTTGTGGCAAACCTTTAATCTGCAGATAATAGTTACCCTTATGAAATATATAGTTCTCTTTAAGTACAAATCTAAGTAGTGAACTAAATCTATCATAATTAACATAATTAAATAAATTTTATTTATGCAAATTTACAAGTATATTAATCATATCATCAATATTAATAGAGTTAAAAAGATCTCTTCAAAATCTAAACTATAGACTGAATAAATCTTTTTATCTTTTATTTGTTCAATAAGAGATTTACTATTTTTAAGTATATCTGTGGATTTAAGATTATTTATTCTATCCTGTAATATTTCATCGAGAATTTTGCCTGTTTTGCTAATATATGTATTAAATCCATTTGTAACTGTCCTAAATTGGACTGGGTCTTTATGAACTTTCGGAGTAAGAAATATATGAGGAAATTTAAGACTATTATTAATTTGAATTCTTAATTGTTTATGAAAAGCCAAAATTCGATTATTTATTTCTCTATCAGAAAATGATGACTTAATAAAAACTGTATTATTATCAAAAAATATCTGTTGATCATTAAATTATAATAGTATTTACTTAAGAAAGCAAAATTACCTGGCACTTTATCAACATAAACCATAATGAAATTATTTTATAATTTTTTAATCTTATTTTTAATATCATTAAAAAAGATTTTATTATCTGTACCAAAGTTATATTTATTAAGCTGCTGTGTAATATTACCTTTGAATTCTGTGAATGCCTCTATAGGCATACTATACTTAATAGTAATTTTGTATATAAATTGCTCAATATCATTATATAACTGATTTTTTATAATTTTATTGTTATTCGAAATCATTAATCTAAAACTAGTACTTTTATTCATTATGTTTCTAAGATTGTTATCTTTTACAATATTGAGGTCACCAGTAACAACATGCATGTGATGTTTATCTATGAATATACGTACATATATAAAATTAAGATCTTTTGTTGTTTTTTTAATTCTATTTATTGTTATTTATCTTTTCCTCTAACACTTTAATATCTTTTCCACGTTTGATGAAATAAATCGTTTCTCAACAGAATTTAATTAAAATATGAAACAGAACACAAAAGTAAATAAAATAAACACAGAAATGTTTGATAACACACTTCACGTTACTTAATAATACTTTATATTTACAATTAAAATGAGAGGATAAATAAGCTAATCACACATTTTCAATATTTTTAAATCATTTTCAATTGCCCGCATTATTTTTGATACATTAAGAAAACTCTTTTTAATAATTTTAATCGGAATAAGCTTTTGAAATGAAAGGTATTTTTTTAATAAAATTCTTTAACTACACATGGTACTTCTGCATCAAATTAAAGTGTATTAGAAACTTTTAGTAATTCTTCATTTTCAAAGTTATTCGAAAGGTTCTTTAAAAAGTACTTTCACTTTACTATTCTTCTAAATTTAATTTCTTAATTCATTTATTAGAATATTTATCTGCTTTAATAATGGCACTTGATTCAAGTTTAATTATATGCGGTTTTACTTCTGGAAATAAAAATATTGGAAGATTTTAATTAATATCAAAAACTTTTCGAATAACTATCTTAATAGCATATTTCCCTGAAGTGATTATTGTTTCGGCATTTATATTGTGAAGTACAGAAGTAATACTTTTAAATACTGTAAACTGAGTTAAATTAAGTGTTATTATAATTTTATTAGTTATTTTATAAGAAATTTGTTTTCTTATCAACAAAAGTATAGTAGTAATGCTAGCGGAATTCTGTATTTAATCAGCAAAATTCTGTATTTAAGAAAAGTAGTTTCCAATAGCCATTTTTATATAATTTTTTATGTTAAAAAATTTATATTATCTTACAAAAAATGATTTTTTACTTAGTTTCACAATGTAATTCGAATTAACATTTGTCTCACTCTTTCTCCTCGCTTCTAACTTGTAAATAATACTTTAATTTAATGTATACAACTATTGTTTCGTTGTAGCTGTGTGGCAATGGACTTTGACTCACGTGCAAAAATAATGTAAACTCGAGAGGTATGATTTCGCCATTTTTTCAATAATCTTATTTTTTTCTACTCAGTTGACTTGCTATATATTTACGTGTTTTTTTTTATTTCCTGATTTTATTACAGCAACCATCCGGACACTCACCATCGCTCTTGAAAAAATAATGTAAGCTTGATCATTTAAACTATTTGAACTTAAAACCAAACACTTGGGTTAAAGTGTATAGGACAAGGGTTCCCTTGGTGATGTCAACTTTTTGGCGAATGGGATCGGTCACCAAGCAACTTAATTTTTGAGATGGGTGTTTTTGGTGACCGGAATCGGTAGCCAAGCAATATAATTTAGCGACAGGTGTTCTGAGAATTTAAAAATTGTAATTTTGCAATTTGTATAAAGAAATATAATGTGAAATAAAAGATATTTATAAAGCTATAAATAATGCATAAAAACACAAATTGCATTTTTTAAAGTAAAAGCAAAACATAAATTAGAATGTTAAAGGAAAAGACTTACCCGCACTCAGGAAAGATTTTCTAAGGGAGGGTAAATTTCTCTCTCTCTCTTTCTCAACACACACTCACTCACTCACGCACGCACGCACACTTCTATACATACCTTTCTGCAAAAACTCATCCAACCTGGGAGTGTTTTTTTCGAAATATTAAGTTCAAAAAGAAATGTAGTCACGGTTCGACTTTCGCACCCACATATTCGTCAACATGGGAGTCTCAAACATACTCAACTTACTTTATTTGAAACATCTGTTATTCCTTACAGATCTTTTTATAGCACACGCAATTGCTCCTTTCTTTCGACATTCCCATCACTCGAATCCTTTTTAATCAAACACGTAGATTTCTTGCAAACTGAACTTTCAGCATTTTCAGCAATCACGTTTTATCTCATGCACCACTGTATTACAGACAATTTCCCTCTTTTTTTTCTAAATCATGAAAAAAAAAAAACCCCACGAATAATACCTTTCAGACATACTCATCAGGATAAGTCGGAGGAACAAACGAAAAACAGGAAAATAGAATAGGTACAAAATTGCACAGAAAAATTTAAAAAATCTTTTAAGGAAAAAATCTAAATGCAAGAAATAAATTATGGAATTATTAATTTGAAAATCGTCTGACTTTTTAAAAAACATATGCTAATTTTCTAACAAGGGAGGGCGCGACTAAGGAAATTCATTTGGGGTCGAGACTTGGTATATTAGAAGTACTCCTTTAGGGTGTTCAACCCTCAATGTAATTCCGTGGTATGACCAGACAATTCGGAGAAAATAGCCTTCGAAATTCATGCTTAGCTTTTATATAATTAGGTTTTATTTTCTATCAGTCATGGAATAGCATAGTTGGTAGGACGCCTGCTTTTTATGCGGGAGGATAGTGTTCGAATCACTAGATGAACTGTTTTTTTCTATTCATTTGATCATTTTTTTAAAATTAAATAAACTTATTTATGAAAGGTTTATTAAATATTAAATGATATTTTATGTAATTATTTTGTATTTTATAAATTAAAAAATTACTGTAATTATATAAATAATATATTACATTTTGTATGTATAAATATATTTTTATATTAATAAATAATATTTATAATAAAATGTGTAATGAATATTAAATGATATTTTACATAAAAATCTGTTTCAAATAGTTTTATAATGTGAAATACAATATACTATAAATAAAATATTATATGTATAATATAAATATATCATTATTATTAAATGAATTAATTATAATTAATATAATAAAAAGTAATATATGTCTTTTTTATATATTATTAATTTAATTATTTTATAATTATATAAAATATTAATAAATAATCTATAAAAAAATTGTTTAACTTTAAAAAATTTATTTAAATAATTTTACAAAATTTATTCAAATAATTGTGATAATAATTAATATTAATTTTAACAATAAATTAATAATAATTTAAATAACAAATTAATAATAATTGTAATATAAATTAATATTAATTTTAATAATAAATAATAATTTAAATAAAAATTAATAAAAAATGAATAAAAAATTAATAAAAAATAATAATAATTTTAATAACAAATTAATAATAAATAAATATTAATTTTAATAATAAATTAATAATAATTTTAATAACAGATTAATAAAAAATTAATAATAAATAAATAACAAATTAATAATAATTTTAATAATAAATTAATAACAAATTAATAACAAATTAATAACAAATTAATAATAAACTAATAATAAATTAATAATAATTTTAATAAATTAATAATTTTAATAAATTAATAATTTTTTATTAATAATAATTAAATAATTATACTTAATATAAATTTTAAAGTTATTTTAAATAATTTTAATTATAAGCAATTTAAATAATAAATTTATTATTATTTTTTACTTTATAAAATACAAAATAATTACATAAAATATAATTTAATATTTAATAAACCTTTGATAAATAAGTTAATTAAAAAAAAATAATTAAATTAATTGAAAAAAAAGTCCTTCACTGGGTTTGAACCCTTCTCCGCGCGCATAGAAAGCAGGCGTCCTACCTACTGTGCTATTTCATCACTGGTAGAAATTAAAACTTAATTGTATAAATCTAAGCATGAATTTCGAAGGCTATTTTCTCCGAATTGATTGGCCATTAGGCGCAATCACATTGAGGGTTGAACATCCTATTATTACACCATGTCTCGACTCCAAATGAATTTCCTTATAGTCATGCCCTCCCCTTACTAAATAACCAAAGACAATTAATTAGAAGGAACACATAACCTTAACTACATAAGATCGCATATAAAAATTAAGGGTTACCAAATGATACAGTCCGTCAGAATGAATTCTTTATCTCAACGTGATATCTAGATATAAGTCTCCAAATCCAATGGGTCCACTTTTCTATTGCTGAAACATTAAGATCTGAAGGTTTTCAATAATATTATGTTAAAACATTAACAATCACGTTAATTGAAAAAAAAATCTTTAATTTAGTATATTTTTATTTATAGAGAACATTTTGGTGCTCTACATAGCATAGCCGAAAATTGTAAAAGTGTTTTAATAAACATATTATGTCAATCTTCCATGTGAAAAAGGTACCCTGGAGTATAATAACATTGTTTTCAACATTATTTCCTTAAGAAAAAGTTTAATTATTTTCCCTTTATTCAAAGAAAAGAATGATACTTACGTATTATCGTCACCGCAGCAAAATTTGTGCCACGCAAATCGTGACAGGATATCAAAACAACAAACACTCCTACGTGTTTTATTTGAAATAACACTGTTCTCGTGGTGCAATTTTGGCTGCAGTGACGCTAATACGTAAGTACCAAAAGAATTTGAGTCAAAATCATACATACATACATGTTTTAAGTCGCTTAAAATGAAAATTTAAAAGGTTAGTATTTTGTTTTTAAAATGTTGTACAATCAGTGCATTTTCTTTCAGTGTATTTTTTGCGCATGACGTCAATTTTGAGAGTTTTAAGACATACCTAAGAAATCTTAATAAAAATAAGATAAATATAATTAAATGAATCTTCTTTCAGAACTTTCACTGTTTAGGCCTCTCAAGTACTTGCACGCCTCATATATTTGCATCTGTTTTAGATTGTTTTTTGTCACAACATAGGAAATGAAATTTTTTCTTCACTAAACTAAAAGCAAAAGTGTATATATATAAGAATTGTTTTTTTTTTTTTAAAATTCCAACACACACACACAACATCGTTTAGTTTCGTACAAAACAAATGTTGTAGCTTAGTTAATAAAGTTATTTAAACTACCTTTTTCTCTAAAACGTTATGAATTATGAAATGCTGTGTTGTGAGATGAGTTTTCTTAAAAATTTGTTATTTACTTAACACATATATATTTAACCCAATTTTCTAACTATAAATATAAACTAATTAAAAAAATTCACCAGGTAACATTTGTCATAGATATTCTTATTTAAATAAATAAAAACATATGTGAGTGTGTTCATGTGTGTGTGCGATATGGAATATTTTTAGCCAAATTTCTAACTTTGCACATTCTTTTAATAGGGAATAAGGCGTGTGAAAAATTTCCATTAAAAGCATTTTAAATAAAGTTTTTGAAGATTGAATTACTTCTAAATATTTATGCTTTTTAAAAATTTAGAATAATATTATAGCTTAAAATTAGAGATCATTTCTACATTTAGACTTAATTAATCAGGAAACTTATATTAAGTATGCAAATTAGACGATGAATTTCTATACTAATTTTAAGCCTAAGAAATTCATTTCCATTCATAATATTTATTCGTTTTAATTAACTTTTATTTCGTTTAATTGGTTGATTAAGGTACGCTTGTTTAATGAAAAACTAGGGATATTTCCCAAGAATGGGGGAAAAAACCCCTCATAAAATATTTAATTTATATTGAAAAAAAAAAAGGGAGTAAATTATTTTTATTTTCTTTGCACATTTTACCTTTCTATAGGTTAGCAGCCATTATCTGTTTTACAAAAGATCTAGGAATCTTTATTTTATTATTTTAAAGTTAATTATGTTTTATTAATGTCCCGTAATATTTAATTTATAAAATAAGATAGATGACCGTATGCGTCCCTGTTGCTAAAAAAACTAGAAGCGTAAGTCAGCTTGGAGTTTTTTTTATTTGTTTTGTTAGAAACTTATATATTTGAATATTTTTAAATTATATATATACATATATAAGTTTTCTTTATGAAATATAATAAAAACCAGAATCATGAGAAAATTAATGTTTTTCCCATAGCTTCTGAGATATAAATTTTTATCAAAATAATGAAATTTAAATAATTGTGATTCCGTATTTCTGAAGTTAAAATAGATTTTTCAGAACTATTTAAATTGTACAGAAAAAATTTGCAACAAAAGAACACAACTTATTAAAAATTTTTTAAAATCATCTTCACTTCATTTTCACGATATATTTTGTTTTCAACTGGCATTACATTCAACAAAGTCAATGCATTCCAAAGACAAAATAAAACTCAAGAATACTGAATATGTGATTTTAATATATTTGGTCGGGAAGGAATATTCAGATAAAAACAAGCATCGGCTTTAGCTTTTTAGAAATGCATCGAAGTTAAATAATGATTTTCGTTCTTATCTATTATTTTATACAAACCATAATAATGTTGTTTATTTGCTCTCATGAAAAAGAAATGAGAACGTGCCATAGACATCGGATTATGACAGCATTACTCAAGAGCCAAAAGATAATTCGATTTTGAGTCGATGATACGACGTGCTTCAGTCTCAAGAAAGAATTAGATGATAGACTTCCTCATTTCTCTAAGGGATTGCATTATTTCTGGAGGGCTCTCGTATATTATTTAGCTGATATTTGATACATTCGGAAGTAGTCAACATTGAAATAAATCAAAATAATTAGAAACTCTCAATAACTTAATTAGTAAATTCTGTATGAGGATTTTTATATATGTTTTACGTTTATAAGAGTTTTATTCTCGAATTTCAAATTTTATAATTATTACATTCATTTTAATGTTTTTCCTCATATATTTCATACGCAAGGTAAATTATTGTTACAAATATTAAAAATATTACTATTTGTTTATTGTTATAGAGCTACCCAGGAACAATGTTTTAATTGTAAATCAACAATTGTTCTACATAAATATTTAAGCAGCAATAAAGGTACTTGACATGATACAACGAAAATGTTAATAAATATCTTCTTAAAAGAAGAAAAAGAAAAGTACTTAAAAATTAAAGCTGGGCTTGGATGAAAACTTTTAACATAACAAAGTACTTTGCTAAATGAATATACGAACAGAATAATGAATCAGAAAATAACAAAATAAATTTTTTTTGTCCCACTTACATAAAATATAGGGTATTCATTAATTTATTTTTACTTAATAGGAATTAATACATCTTAAAATGTTTTTTTCAGTAGTACTATTAATACGTGTTTCATAAAGTTTTGCTTTTATTATTATTTTTAATTCAAGATTAAAACAATACAATTTGAACTCGGATGGAGCTAATTCTATCTCATTCAAATATAAAATATGTACGCATAATCTAACGAAGAAAATAAAAAATTGATTAACATATTTTCACATGATATGTGTAGCCTTTGAAGCATGAAAATCCTTTAAATTATTTCTCTTCTAAATGAAATATGATTGTAATTCATAATGAAGAGAAAATTGTGAAAATTTGCTAAATTCTTTGAAAAAATTTCTGCTACTTAATCATTAGAAAAGAGAATCAATACATTATTATGGAAAGTTTTGATTTTGTTCGTCAATCTGGGGAAGTGTATTGCGATCGGATAGATTGATGGAACAAGGATGCTTGTTGTTACGAGTTCAGTTTGTTCGAAAGGCTTCATGTGTGTATCTGTATTAATAAAATGGATTGATTTTAAACTAAAAAGATTTGAATTCTAGAATAATTTTGTTACTGTGTACATTTAATTAACAATCAACAAACCTTTTTTGTGCAATGAAAATATAATCATACACTAATCATATATATACATTGGGAAGAATTAATTATATTCAACATATTTTTACAATCAACAAATATGTTATGTAATTTAAATATGTCCAATTATTTTTTTAAATATATTTTGTCCATGGAGCTACATTCAAGGTAAGCATGCACATACTTTTCAGAGATCCAAGGAAAATATAGGCTTTTTTTTCTTTGAAATGTAAAAGGAGTAAAATTGATTACGTAATACTAACCAAGTTAAAAAAAATAATTTCATATTGTTAGGCTTCAGTGAAAATGAGTCATTTTCAATTTAATTGGTATTCTTCTTACTCTGTAGCATTGTTTGATAAAAACGCATTTTAGTTCATTACAGTTTTCAGGAAAAACTGATTTTGACAATGACTTAATGCAAGAATAAACTTAAAACAGATGTTACCATGCATAAATCAGACCAAATTAAAACATTTATTCTTAAAACAGAAAAAATATCCCTTTTAGTTTACTTTACATTTAACAAATAAATCTTTGATAGGTACTATATCAAAAGACAGAAAAATTAACTATTTCATATAGAGGCAGTGCTTTGTGATTTTAGTATTTAATCTTCTGAAAAGAAAAAAAAACTTTTCTATTTTATGTAAAAGAGCAAACAGAAAGAGTCAAATATTGTTCGTTTTAGAAAACCTCCTGACGGCAATTTTTCACATTCTTTTTCTACTCTCATTGCGAGTTAATTTTAAAATTAAAATAAAAATATTTGCTATTACTATTCTGAAGGTACTTTCTCATTTTGGAAACATCTTAAACAGCCTCTGAACAAACATTATAATTCAGCCGTTGCATTTTTCTCAGAACATCATCTGGATGTTGAAAAGAGCAATAAAAGAATTTAATTTGATATTTGCCATTTCTTTTATCATTTCGGTGGTGGATTATGCTAATTTTTTTTACACAAACTGAAAAAGATAATGGTACGAAAGTTCATTATGTGGAAGCCCAAGAGGAAACCAATCTTTTTCTTGCCTTAATAAATTTTTCGCAGGATTTGTTTCTTTAAAAACAGAAAGAGCCAAATTTAATTTTTTTTCGTTTTTCATTAAATATATGTTAAAACAAGTAATTACAAAGCACTATTTAAATGGATATGGTATATTAATTAGTTAATTTTATAATTAGACTAAAGTTGCTTCTATAATATATTGAATGGATTACACATTCAGTTCAATTAAAACTTATAAAATGTAATTCTTTGTTTCCAACTCTTCTAAAATAATAATAATATGTATCACCTTTTTATTGATAACATTGTGAATATTCCGTTTTTAGTGGAGGCTTAAATATCCTTCATTAAAAAGAAAAAAAAGTATACTTCTAAAATAAAACAAACAATGTTACTTTAAAAATATTTAATGCATACTGATGCCTGACCGGTTCAATATTTAGAAAAAACTCTTGAAAAAGAGGAAAAAAAAATTACAAAGATTTTCCTTTTAATTGTTTCACTGAGGGCCTTATTTTCGTCAAAAACACAATGCCATTCATCATTCTTAAGAATTAATGAAATGACAGCTCAAGTAAAACAAAAGATAGATTTTTCATAAAAAAATTAAATTTAAATAAAAATTTACGTCTTTTTCTGTGAAAATAGTTTTTCACACACACACACACACACACACACACACACACACACACACACACACACACACACACACACACACACACACACACACACACACACACACACACACACACACACACACACACACACACACACACACACACACACACACACACACACACACACACACACACACACACACACACACACACACACACACACACACACACACACACACACACACACACACACACACACACACACACACACACACACACACACACACACACACACACACACACACACACACACACACACACACACACACACACACACACACACACACACACACACACAATTTGGCTTCCCCCCTAAACTGTATGCGTGTACACTCGTTTTCATAATATAAAGCAAAATTTTCTTCTAAAATCTGAAGAATTCATCTTACGGGAAACTATAAGAAATATGCCAGAAACATTTTAAAATGGTGTTTTGAAAGCCCTATGCTTTTCTTCTAATCTCATTATGCAGTAAATGGTCCTTCCTCCCTCAAATATTTTGAACTTGCGGCTCATTTTCAGTGCTTTGGCTTTTGTAAAGTAAAGCATTTTTCTTCACATTTTATTTTTCTCTTTTTCAAGCAGTTTTGAAGTAAACGTGTAAAATCCAATTTAACTTCACTGCTCTTAGCAACTGAGCTTTTAGATTTCCCAAACAATATCTTTATAATCTCAAATTATTTATCTTTTGCTGGTGATAAGCGAATTAAATAGAAATATTTTTTTTTTTTGGAATGTTGAATATTCAATTCTTCTTTTATTTGTAACCTTGATGAATTTGAAATAATATTTTTTCAACTCCGACTACTAGTTCGCACTCTCTCTCTCTATATATATATTTATATAGTATAATAAAATAAAAGCGAAGAAGTTCTAGAACCTACAGTGCTGAAGAAGGAAGAAATTGGAATTCACAAGACACAACAAATGTAGACATAAAAAAGTCATTGGACAAAACTGGAGCCCTATTATGATTTCCAGAAATGTCGCTGAAGTAGGCCAACGATTTAGGGTGAGCAATGCTTTATGGATCCAACCTTCCCCGAACAGCAGGAATTTTTGACGTAATAGGAAAGAAATAGAGCCATGTTGAAAAGTTAAGCCTATTTTTTCTACCACGTGGATGATGAACCTAACAATATATTAAAATAAAATTAAGGAAAGAGAACAAAAATGAATCTCTCAAGGAGCAGAATAATAATAATAAAAAAAATTTGTAGAAAAAATTAGGATAAAAACTAGCATGTAAAATAAAAATGTTTTGAAAATCACAAAATTTAACCTTCTCCTTTAAGATCCGACGCGAAATGATTTAAAGGATTGGAGCGTCAACACAAAAGAAGAAGTTTGATTCAATATATATATATATTGTTTTTATTTTAATATTGCATATATATATATTTTATAAGTATAATGATTTAATAACTAATTTTTTTTTTCCTGAAATTTCAAAATTTACCAATTAAATTACCAAGTTGCAATATATATATATATATATATATATTTTATATATTTTTTTATAAAATCATTAAGGTTGTGGGTTCGAATGTCACCTGGGATGGCCTAATTTCTGAGAATGTGATTTCTTTTTACTATATTGTTTTACTAGAATAATATTAAATTTATACATGAATAAATAGTAACAAACAAAAAAATAAGTCCAATACCTTTTTTTTAAAGGAAAATGTATAATTGGAAGGAAAATCGCTTTTTATCTTGTCACTTAATATTACGACTTTGTCATACGTGTATACATATTTATATTAATTGAAATTATTTAATAAAAAGTAACTAAAATAAACTTTTTCTTTGATGACCTAAGTAGGAATTGACTTTTTTTATACTACATGCTCTTAAGAATTGTGTATTATTTGTATATGATCATTTTTGTTTTTCATTATTAACCCTCATTTAAAACTATATTATAACTTTCTTTTCTAAAATTTAATTCTGTCATTTTAATTTTCATTTGATTTTACCATATAGTTATCTACATTATCTTAATAATGATGATGTTTAGGAATTAGCATCTGGCAGTCATCTGAATTAGAATTTATTCTTGTTATTGCTGCTCTCTCTAATAGTGTATATATTTATAACGATTGTTTGAGTGCATTAATTTTATTTGAATGTATTGATTTTCGTAAGAATGACCAATAGAACATTGTAGTGAATCCGCCAAATGGCGATAGATTAATTATGATAGTTTGTCACCTGCGTGTGGCAAACTAACAAAAAATAATTATAAAAAACAGAGCCAAGATGAATGTATGAAGAGCAGGAAAATGGTCTCATTAGTAAATAAAAAAAAGTTCGATTCTAACGATGCGTGTGAACTGTTATTTAAATAGTATTTTATAACCAAAAAATATACCATAAATGGTGACTAAGGACTTTGGATTTAAAAATATAATTTTTAAATTTTCGCAACCAATTTTCATTTATAATCCTGTATATTTAAAACCAAAAGAAAAAGAAAACTGTTTCGAATGAAGTCAAAACGAAACTTTTTCGTTCTACAAGAAGTGGCTTGCAGTGAAATTCGCCGGTATTGCACAACTATTATGAGTAATCATTCTCGAATAGATGAGTGAACTCATAATTATCTCCTTTTTTTTCATTAGAAGCTGGCAGATAAGTGTCATTTTATTCTTTTCCATCAATTTCTGTGCTTCCAATTTGTGTTTGTTATGATTTCCAAATGTTTTAACTTTTGAGAACTATTTTTTTTGATTTGAACTCAGCGCGCGATGTTATTTTATTTAGTTATTTATATAGAGAATATTGTTAATGTTAAATAAAGTAAATGAATAATGTGCGCAAACAAAAAAAATGTACATATGGAGCATAAATCATATTTAATAAATGTGCACATAATATTCTTATATTACATTTAATTTATACGTATATAGACAAAAAAATGTCTTACTTGAAATGTAATACGTCTTTAGCATTTATTTCGAAGAATTATATTTTTTTCATTTTTGTTTTTCATTAAAGCAAGTGTATGTTACATTTACATTGGTGTATTTTCTATATATAGTAATATTATTTAACAATCCTTGCATTCATTAGTGTTCCGATTCTAACGATGCGTGTAAATTTAAATAGTATTTTATAACCAAAAATATACCATAAATGGTGACTAAGGACTTTGGATTTAAAAAGCGCAACCAATTCCTGCTTAAGCGCAACCAATTTTCATTTATAATCCTGCCAAAAGAAAAAGAAAACTGTTTCGAATGAAATTCAGTGAAATTCGCCGGTATTGCACAACTATTATGAGTAATCATTCTCGAATAGCATAATTCCTGAAGCTTATAATAAATCGGACCCCGTCTTATGGTTTATCATGTGTAATGAAAGCACATTCGCTCTCGCTACACCGAAACCAATAACTGAATCAATAACTAAATATAATTATATAGTTTCTCATATACCACCGGATATTGCATCATTAGTTAGAGATATTCTCATTAAACCTGATGCTACTGATCCTTATGGAAATTTGAAAACAGAACTTATAAACCGCTCGGGTGAATCTTCAACGCAAGAAATCCGACAGCTTTTATCGGGAGAAGAGTTAGGTTCTCACCGACCTTCAGAACTATTGAGAAATATGACGCGACGCGCAGAAACTTTTAACGTTCCAGAAAAATTAATGTTGGAACTGTTTTTGCAGCGATTGCCATCTAGAGTACAGTCCATTTTAGCTGCTGTTTCGGATCTTACTTTAGCCAAGGCTGCTGAGATTTCGGATCGAATTTTCGAGGTTACCCCAACTCCGGTTGAGACTTATGCAATATCGGGAGCGTCTGCTACTACAACAGAGGATAGGTTGTTTCGAGAAATTGAAAAATTAAATAAGCGAATAGATTCTCTTTCATTCTCTCGTAGCCGCTCACCGTATAGGTATAATAAACATTATCACCGCAATAATAGATCAAAATCTAGGGATTCTTCCATATGCTGGTATCATCGCCGTTTTGGTAAAAGGTGTAAAGAGGACAAATGTGTTAAACCCTGTTCTTGGCAGGGAAACGATACCAGCAAAGAGTAGAGGCGACTTATTCTTTGCCTCAGGAGTCACGTCGCCTGTTCATTAGAGACCGAATATCAAATGTTTCTTTTTGGTCGACACTGGTTCCGACGTGTCCTTGCTCCCAGCACTTGAGTATCATAAGCGACATCCTCCCCAACTTACCCTTTTTTGCAGCAAATTCCAGCACTATCAATGTATATGGTCAGAAAACACTTTCTTTAGATCTTAATGTTAGGCGAGAATTCATTTGGACATTTTTACTTGCAAGTGTTAAAACGCCTATTCTTGGAGCCGATTTCCTCCACTATTTTGAATTAGTCCCAGATCTTCGCCACAAATGTTTACGAGATTTGAAAACCAAACTTCAAACAACAGGTCATATAAAACAAGCTGCACTTCATTCAGTTAAAACCATTTCGAGTCATGAGACACTTTATCATGACCTTTTGAAATCTTACCCATCCATAACGAGATTACCTGATCCAACTCAACCAATCAAACATAATACTGTCCATTTCATCAAAACTAACGGACCCCCTGTAGTAGCTAAACCGAGACGGCTTGCCCCAGATCGCCTTGCGATTGCAAAATCTGAGTTTCAACAGATGATGCAGCTGGGACATTTAAGGCCATCTTCAAGCAACTACGCATCTCCGCTGCACATGGTTCCCAAAAGGGCACTTTCGATTGGCGACCTGTGGGGGATTACCGTGCGCTAAATGCACAAACAATCAAGGATAAATATCCAATTCCTTGTTTAGCTGACTTTACGGCTAATTTGCACGGATCAAAAATTTTTAGTCAGGTCGATCTCGTTAAGGCATATCACCAAATACCAATGAACCCGGATGACATCCATAAAACCGCGATTTGCACTCCTTTCGGGCTTTTTGAAAGCACCCGCATGCAATTCGGATTATGTGGCGCATCAGCTACCTTTCAGAGATTCATCGACGAAGTCACCCGTAATTTAGAAGGTGTATATGCGTTCGTCGACAATATCTTAATTGCTTCCAGAGATCCGGAGGAACATCATAAACATTTAAAAAAGCCTTATTTTCGAGATTACACGAATATGGCCTAAGTATAAATGTTTTCTAAATGCGTATTCGGTGTTTCAAAATCGATTTTCTTGGTTTTCACCTTTCAGAAGAAGGTATTCAACCACTCCCCGACAAAGTCAAATGCATTACAGAGTTTCCCAAACCATCAACTCTAACTCAATTGCGTCGCTTCTTAGGTCTCTTCAATTTCTACCGTTGTTTTATACCTAAAGCTGCCCATTTACTTGCTACTTTAATACAATTTTTAGAAGGGCATAAAAATAAAAAGAAAACCCGTTCTACTGTTCCCCAACCAACCGAACAACTACAATGGAATGACGCAGCCGATGCAGCCTTTCGTTTAGCTAAAAATGCTATAGCTGAAGCCGCACTTTTAAGACATCCGATACCTGGAGCTTCGTTGAGCATTTGGGTAGATGCGTCGGATGTCGCTATTGGCGGCACATTAATGCAACTTTCTAAAAACCAATGGGAGCCAATAGCTTTCTTTTCAATGAAATTAAATAAATCCCAACAAAAATGGTTCACTTATGACCGAGAGCTATTTTCAATTTATTCCACAATCAGAAAATTCCGATACATGTTAGAGGGTAGAACATTTCAAATTTATACTGATCAAAAACCACTAATTTATGCTTTTAAACAAAAAGTAGATAAATGCTCACCCCGGCAAATGCGTCATCTTGATTTTATTGCACAGTATTCTACTGATATTCGGCATGTGCAAGGAAACAAAAATATAGTTGCCGATGCACTTTCAAGAATCAAAATTGATTCTATTACACAATCTCATATGTTAAATTTTAGGGCTTTCGCGGAAGCACAGACAATTGATTCGGAGTTACAACAATTTCTTCACGATAGTACATCACCTCTTCATTTAGAACTAAAACCATGCCAGATTTCAGATCACAATCTAATATGTGACACTTCAACTGGTACTCCACGTCCGTTCGTCTTTACTACATTTCGTAAACTCATTTTTGAACATTTACATAATCTATCTCATCCAGGAATAGCTGCCACTACGAAACTCATTTGCTCAAGATATGTGCCATGTATGAAAAAACAAATAAAAACATGGGTTCGAGGCTGCGACAAATGTCAACGATCCAAAGTACAGAGGCACACCAAATCACCTCTCGGTACTTTTTCTACACCAGATGCACGTTTTTCCCACATTCACATCGATATAGTGGGACCATTGCCTCCATCTGATGGTTTTCAATATTTATTAACGATGATAGATAGATTTTCCAGATGGCCAGAAGCTGTACCCATTCCTGACACCACAGCAAAAACGATCAGTCGTGCAATATTTCATCATTGGATCGCACGTTTTGGATGTCCTTCGCTTATCACAACAGATCAAGGCTCCCAGATGCGATCATCGTTATTTGCTGAATTTACACGGATTCTTGGAACAGATAGGATTAAAACAACCGCATACCATCCTATCTCCAACGGTTTGGTCGAACGTTTCCATCGTCATTTGAAGGCATCCATCAAAGCCCACGAAAGTTCCAGATGGACAGATGTACTTCCGATAGTTTTGTTAGGAATAAGATCAGCTGTCAAGGAAGACTTGAAAGCCTCGTGTGCTGAATTAGTATATGGCACAACATTACGTCTGCCTAGTGACATGTTGAATGTATCGATAATTCCGCCATGCGATGAAGATTTCATTACTTCTCTGCGTAATATCATGCGCCATTTGAATCCAGTTGCAACTTCAACACATGGCCATTCTGCTCATTTTGTGCATCCAGCACTATCCTCATGCACACATGTTTTTCTTCGTATAGACAAAGTTAGTCCACCTCTCACTCAACCATATACTGGACCACATGAAGTTATTGCAAGAACTGATAAAACTTTACAAATTATTATTAATAGTAAACCATCCTGGGTGTCTATAGACAGAGTTAAACCTGCTTTTGTCTCAAAAGATTTTGATTTTCCTAGGGCACCCAAAATAAACACTGCTCTTAAAGATATTACAACCTCTCCTAAGACTGTTTCGGAGGGTCAAAAACAATTTTCTAGTTCCAGCAAATGCTTACCATCTACTACTTCAACCAGAACTCGATCTGGCAGACAGGTGCATTTTCCAAAAAAACTGGCAACATATATTACTTACTAATGGACATTTAAATTTTTTTTTTGTACATTGTTTCTTGTAATTCTGTGTATTATTATTGTCATTATTTTTTTTTACTTTTCATTGTATCGTTCCTTTCAGTCACTGGGGGGATACTCCTGTAGTGAATCCGCCAAATGGCGATAGATTAATTATGATAGTTTGTCACCTGCGTGTGGCAACCCAAAAAATGAGCCAAGATGAATGTATGAAGAGCAGGAAATGGTCTCATTAGTAAATAAAAAGTTCCGATTCTAACGATGCGTGTGAACTGTTATTTAAATAGTATTTTATAACCAAAAATATACCATAACATAAATTTCTGTGCAAGTGCATAATTTAAATGTACTTTACAGTGACCTAACTTGCTAAGGGATGAATGTGAAGACTCAAGTGTTTTAGCTATGGAGTTAGGTAAAAAAGTAGATGATAATTACAAGTTAATACTTAGATATACTATTCTAAAAATACAGACTATGTTGATGTGCTTACAGATAAAATATTTGTTAGTATACTTAATGATAGAAAAATAATAATATTGTGAAGAAAGTATAAGAATTGTCAACACCCCCTCCCCTATTTAATTAGGAAAGGTTAAATTGTGTGTGAGTGTGGAAACTGATGCTGTAACAGTCGTAACATTGAAAATGAATCCAGCTTAAAACAATGTTGATGTGGTTAAAACTGAAGAATTTAAATTTTAATTTTGATCTTAATAGTTTAGATCAGTGCTTCTCAAAGTTTCAATATTCATGACCCAATATTCAATCATAATTTCATCGCACCTCCCTCATACAATAACAATGTATTGAACTCAATAATACTATACTTGATGCTAAAACATCTTAAGTACTATCGGCGTGTATAAAGGTCTCGCTCACCAAAGCGTTGATTTCCCGCACGTATATAAACGTCTTTCCGAAGTACGGTTTTTCTGAGCACTGATATCCATAAAATTATTCCGAAGGCTTTGGAATGCTATAAAAGGACTTTGACAATGTGTGTGTGTGCGCGAAGGATTTACTTATTTTAGACCAGTGTTTCTCAAACTGTGGGGCGCCCCCCCCGGGGCGCGGTAACTCTGCGAGGGGGCGCGAGCATATTGAAAATAAAAGATTTTAAAAAATAATTTTTTGGAATGAAGTAAAACAAAATGCTTCTGACATAATAAAAATACACATCTACACTGAAATAATTTATTTTTATCATCTGGTGATCATCAAAAATAAAAGATTCCACTTCAAATACTCATTAGCCATCTTTGATCCTATAACCAAATTAAAAAAATATTTTGTTTGATTTGCGGTCAATATGAGAACGATGAGATATTTTTTTTACGTTTCTTTTAACGATATCAAACGATGAGAGATTTTTTTTTATTACGTTTCTTTTAACCTAAAATATTACTTTAGCTGACCTTCGAACTTACTGGATGGTTATCTCCGTCTTTTTTTAGTGAAGTTGTAAATATATATAATATATTTCTGTTTCTTCTTTTTCCATGTGATAGAGTTTTATGATATATGGATAAGCATGAGTATTTTGAAACATATAATGCTTAATGAAAAACGTTTTACACAATTATTTTTTACAACATGCTACACTTTCCCCATGAACAATTTTGAAGTTTAGATTGCTGTGTTGTATGACTTATTATGGTTTATAAATGTAAATAAGCAGAATATTAAAAAAAATGGGCATCTGTGATGCCTATTGAAGGAAGTTGAAACTGATCAAGTAATTGAAGAACCTACTGAAATAATGCACATTAATAAAGATAGCAAAGTAAATATCAGAAAAGCGTTAGACATGAAACGTTTGAGTTGATTTGAAATTTTCAAATGCTGCCTAAAGATCTCTATGAAGAAAACTATGAAGCCATAATGTAGCACTTCGCCTTGTCAAAAAGACACAAGGAAGAAAAAGTTCAAAATGCTATTTGTAGATCATCAAACAACAGCAAAACTACAAAAACGCGAACAAAATATGGCAGTTTAGCTGGAAAATAACGTTCCTGTGTTGTTAGCGAAAAGTGTCTGTGATTTATGTCCTTTATTAAGGACACGCACATTTGGAACATTTTCTTTAGTTTTATTGGATTTTTTCTCAAATTTTCTAAGAAAAATTGAAAAGTCCTTGAAAGTAGGGGTAAGTATATTTTCTCTTAATTAAATTATTCACAGGAATTGTGATTTTTATCGTGTATAGTAAAAATAACTATAAAATAAATTATAGTTTTAAAGTAAACTAAAAAACACGCTTTTATAGTGAATCGAACTAAAAAGTAAAAAAAAAAATATTACTTAAAAGTAACGTATACAAAATTTAATTCTTATCTTGTTTATTTGTACGGTTTATAATTATGATCGTATTGTAGCTTTAGCGCCAAAGTGCATTATTATTGCATTCAATACATTATTATTTTTAGGGGAGTGCGATAAAAATTATGATTGAAAATTGGGTCGCCAAAGGGAAAGTTTGAGAACCATTGTTTTAGACTATTTGCTTTTTTATTCCTTCCTCCATGCCAATACATCATATATGCGCGCTTACGTGGAAAACGGTTGGCATTGGAAAGCGAATCGCGTAACTTATAATCGGCAATTCAGAATTTAATTCTAAACCGTACAAATTATCAAGATAAGTGATAATTTTTGTATGTAATTTTATATATGAGTATACATGGAGTTACTGGTAGTTATTGATCATGTTCTCAACTTTGTATTGTTAAATTAATTATAAAATACATTATGTAGCACTGATACAATTATAAGTGTAATATATCAGTGTAAATGTGTTTTATTTTTTTATTATGTCAGAACGTATTTTGCTTGTGTACTCTACATAAATTAATAATTTTTTAAAAATAATCTTTGTTTTTGACTTTTTAATATGCTCGCCCACCCCTTGTAGAGCCCTTGTCACGCCCCCCAAGGAGGGCTCGCCCCACAGTTTGAGAAAAAAGCTGGTTTAGATATTAGTTTACATTCGAATCGGTTTTAAAGATAATAGAGTTTTTTTTTTAAATTTCTGAACACAATATTTATTGTATATGTAATTCATTTTCTCCCGAGTGACATAGTTAAATTTAAAGCTAGGGTCACAAATGAAAAGACTCATGGTTTTCTTTATGCTTTTCAATGTTTTTGCAAAGATTTAAACTGATTATATAAAAATACTTCGACAGCGATTTTCTCAACATAGTAAAAATAATGGTAATGGTCATATTATTTTAAACTGAGAAACATCTTTGAAAGTTGCGTATAGAAATTGAACATTGCAGTGGTTCATCAATTCTAGATACAAAAAGATCAATACTAAAAAGAAAAAAAGGAGCATCTCCAAAACAAATAAGGTGGAGCACTAACCCCTTTGTTTTGAACATGTTGCAGTGATGTTCGTAGGGAAGGGAGGGGTTTGGTGGAAGGAGTGGAGAGGGATGTTTGTGTTCCCATCGTCACCGCTGTGGTCAAGGCAGCAACGTGTTTTTGCCGTGAAGGCGTACTTCTCTTACGGTTGGTCGGTGATTGCAGTGCGTACCTTTAGTCGTCACTTTAATATTACTCCAGGAAGTTGTGCTCCTAATTGGAAATGTGTTTTAAAGTGGATTCTGAGCAACGAGGAATTTCTCCAAAGAAAGGGAAGATTCTTTGAAGACCGTTAGAACACCTGAAAATGTGGAACGAGTTCCTGTGCTAATTAATACCGGTATATGACAATGATCTAACAATTATTCTTAACCGCTCTTCAAGAAAAGGGATCTCGACAATATGTGGTTACAACAAGATGGGTTTCCCTTCCAGGGTTTCCATGGGTATTTTGAGAAGAGCTTTCCTCGAATGACTGATCTCCCTGCACGATGACGTAAACTGGCCTGCCTGCTTGTCTGATTCATTCCTTCCTGATTACTTTCTTACAGGCTTTGTCAAGTTTGTTGTTTACAAAAGTCGCTCCAAGACCCTGGAAGACCTACAGAACAACATTCGAGCCCAAATGGACAATATTCCGATCGAGCTGCTTGAAAAAGTGAATTACAGCTTTCGAAGCCGACTTCATCAGTGTATTGACAATAGAGTGTGACATTTAATAGACATTATGTTTAAAACTGTGTAAATTCAAAGTTCCAATGTTGTGTGTTTGGCGGAAAATTTCAATAAAGCCGAATGAAACATGTAGTGCGTTTTATTGCGTTTTTAAAACAGTAAGTTCCCCCTCCACACCATGTATATAGAACGTTTACTTGATTGGAAGGATTACTGGCGTCATGATTGAATGAGCAGACTAAATAGAGGTCTATGAAAAAGTTATAGGCACGAAAAACACATCATATGATTTTAGGCAAAAGAAGCATCTAAGAGGTACACGCAATTCAGAATTCAAAATAATTTGAAGTTCCTAAGAAATTTTATCCAAAAAATGGCAAATTTGAATTTAAAGAATGTAACCCAACTACTCGTTTTGAAAATCCATATTTTGTTAAAGAAAAATTTACGAATTCCGAAATCAGAAATTGAAACATAACAGCTTGATATTGCAATGTTGTATTCATGTTTTACACAGGTACGTCATTTATGAATTTTGGAAATCTATTTTAATGGAATACCTTGGTGGACATTTGAACAAACCATAAATCTACAGGAAAAAATGATTTTTCTCTCAAAAACAAGGGCTGAAATTTGAAGCAAATTTATTTGATATATACCTTGTTGATGGTCATCAGGAAATTATTAAGTTTCACACCCTTAGTCTAAGTATAAATTTGAAGAGAAGGCGATTCTCAAAGCAATTGTCGCTGTTATCTCTGTACTAGCATATGAGTTGATTTCGTACAAGATTCTAGAATCCCGTTTGACATTCAAAAGCAATGCTAATGCTCTAATGATAATCGTTGTAAAATGTTAGATGTTCAAAAGATTCCTTTCATCCTGTTCTCTCTTGCATCCAGTGAAAAGGAACTGTTTTATTTAATGAAAATATTTAATTTAACTTTAATAAACCATTAAAGGGAACTCAATAAAATATTAAGAAACTGTAAATATATGGTTTGTCCTGAGGAAGAATCCCTCCTTTGATAATGTACTATATTAATACCGTCAATAGCAAACTTATGATAAACTACCGTGCTGTTTATTACGCAACAAGAAAAGGACCTCAGAAAAATTGAACAAGTTGATATTACTCATGATCTCTATAGTAATGCGAACAACCGCATATTCGTTCCCGAAATAATCCCTTTTCAAAACTGTATGTAAAACTTTAGTAGAGTAATAATAGACTTGATCGAAAAATAGTAAGAATACTCCTCTAGACAGAAAATGCACGGGAAAATTTAAATTTAAATCTGGTAATCTAATTGTATTGTGTTACAATCAGTTAACAAGATTCAATTGAAGCGAACAGCAAAGTGTATATCTTGTCGAGATGGTGCATACATAATACTGAGCCAACGTGTTTGAACTTCTTGTATTATAGCATGTTTAGAATCACTATCCCCTTAGAGTTTTAGTGCGTTTCTATGTAATCTGCCTATAAGACAGATTCTAGACTTGATTCCCCGGAGTAGAGGTGGAAAAACAAAGAAAGACAGTGGTACGAGTAAGCATTCCCGTCATGTTTCAGACCAGGGGTGACCAACCCGAATGAACTTGCTGAATACTTCTGAAAAACATTATGATTCCGCGGGCAACATACAATAATACGCATCTTTAAACTAGATTTGGACCTATTACATTAAATTATTGGAGTTAAAATTTAAAACATAATATACTATTATTGTTTTTCATGCCTACAAACATAGATAATATAATAAAAAATGCAATAATAAAATAATGTTTATTTATTTAATTAGTGAGATATTTGTTTCTCAATTCTTTCGCTTTATTTTAGCAAGTCAATCTCAATGCGTTTATTTACACATGGTAAATGATGTTGCAGGTTTTCGTCCATAAAGTTTGAGTTCGAGTTATGTTCGATAAATTTCATGTTTTGTTTCAGATTTATTTGGTACAAATCGCTACACTAAAAACAAAAAGATTGCACAAAATAATCGGATTTTGTAAAGTTGTAATGAATTATCATGAGCCGCAAAATTATACAAGACAGGCCACATGCGGCTCTCGAGCCGCGAGTTGGCCACTCCTGTTTCTGACTATGAAGGAGGAGACAAGGTGTGTTTCAAGGAGAAGACAATTATTTCATCATGCAATTCATTTCCCGAGAGTGTATTCGAGCAGGCTGGGAGAAGAATCTGGAAGAATGACATCGGTAAATATAAGTTTCTAAAGCAACGTGAGGACTGTTTATTTCGGAGATTTAAAGCTCGGTCAAGTGGCAAGGATAGCACCTGAGAAGGCATCCCAATCTCCGAACATCAACAACATGTCAACAGGAGATCTGTGAAACCACACAGATTGAACGTGCATTATCCCTCAGACATGGTGGTTCCTCAGTGACTGCAGACTCAAATCCCCGACTTCGGCAAAGTCGGCCACGAGGTTGCGACCATGACAACCAAGTTACCAATACCACTACAATATGCAATTAATGGCGACTGTACGTATCGCACTAGCAAACACCAAAAGCAGTCTCATGTTTAAAGGCTGATGACGAAGTGGAATTGCAGCAAAGTCTAAATCCATTTCACAATTGAAGTGTACTATTTGGAAAACATCCATGAGAGATCTTATAAATAAGCAAATACCAAAATAATTAAGGTATCCAACTTCGTTCAGAACATGGATTTTAAAAAAGCACATAAATGGATAATTTTCACGTTTAGTGTCATTTAGACTAGAATACATGTATAAAATGGTTTTAAGGACACTTTGACAAAAAAAAATTAATTTAAATACAATATTTTGGCAAAAAATTACCTTAGAATAACCTTTTCCAAAATGTTCTCCTTTTAATAAAAATACTTCTAAAATAATATTTTGCTTATATAAAGTAAATACTTCTCCAGAGAGTCTGAACTATTTTTTTTTTAAAATTTCACATTATTTTCAGAGTTACAACCTATTGAAATAATTATCGGTGTTTTGCTCTTAAAATTTTTCTTCCCTCTGTTGTCGTATAACATAGATAAACCCACTTCTAAGTTATATATTTCAAAAATTCTAGTTGAGCCTCTGTAGAGAAGTCTGAGCTATGTACAGGCAAAATATTATTAAAATAAAAGTATTTTTCACAAAAGGAGAATGTTTTGAAAATGGGTCATTCTATGCTCATTTTTTGTCAAAATATTGTACTTAAATAATTTTTTTATTGTAATACTATTCTTAAAAGAATTTTATATACATTTTTTATCTAAGTGACACTAAATATCATAAATATTATCCATTTATAAGGTTTTACAAAATCATGGTTCCGAACGTAGTCACATGCCTTAAACAATTATTATTTCTGTAATGGAAGTCCTGATTCTTTCATAATTTACTCAGAAATATTTGAACAAGTATCTCAATGAAAAGAATTATATCGTTAAAAATTATTTTACAGAAATAAAATCATTATTGAAAAAATTTAAATTGTAAGAATACAGAACAATTTTTTTTTCAAAAATTGTTTGAAAGAGTAGTAAAAACTGATTTTAATTGAAAATATTACGCAGTAATTTTTATGTACGAACTATGTGTGAAACAAATTGAAAAAAATACATAGTTTCATTGTACTGACAATTTTTATAATTTTTTTATTAACCGAAATACGAAATCACTTCGTTTGAATGTACATATAACTAGAAATAGTCTGACAAAGTAAAAAAGAAATGTATTCCCTTCATTAATAATAATGAAGTTTGACCAAAGAAGCGCACACAAAAGATCTCTGTATTCGAGTATAATAGAGTAAAAAAAAATTAGTTCAGCTAGGCTGTAATCTCTTTGTCTGATGGTAGTATTTTCTGGAGAAAAAAGTATTTAACTGATATTTTCTATTAGAAGAAAAAAACATTATAAGAGGCAATTTAACGTGCCTTCATCAAACGTTATTTCACCAAAGGCAATCTCACTTAAAAGGAAATGATTTTCGATTAGGGAAAAAATATTTATTCTTATTAATTGGCACTTATGTCTCAAAAATAAAATCTCATAAATACAAAACAGAAAAGACTTGATTTTTTAAGAGATCATCTCCTTTGGTATTCACAATATGATCTTTTTCCAAAGAGGGGAATTTGCTTTTTCTTGTAGAAAAGAAGAGGTATATTCACAGGGCAGAAAATTGGATTTTTTTTCTTAAAAGCAACCTCAATTGAGCTCATATATTAATAGGTAAATGAAAAGATGTAAAGGGAAAAATCAAAAGATCGTTGTATAAGTGAAGAGGTATTTCATGGGAAAAGTTAAAAAATGGACACATTATAAAGCGTGACTTATAAAGAAGAATACAGTTTCAGTGTCCTATAAATCAAGAACAATGCAATATATTATACAGTCGGACCATTATAAAACGAAGTCTCTGAATCCCGAAAAAATTTTCGTTACATGGAAAATTCGCTATACAGAGATCTTTCAATTTTCTTTGTAAACCACATAAAAAATATATTAAATTCATGAACACTATATATTAAAAAAAGTAATTATTCGCAAATTTTTGTAAATTAATATACATTTATTTATTTATTTATCTTACCTATCAAAAAAAAAAGAGAAAAACTGCAAGGAAAGTTTCTTGACGCCTTTATCAACTTTCTGAAGAATTAATTTTTTTCTTTGATGCTCATACACTTACGTTTTGACATTTTCGAGCTACTAGAAACGAAGTTACCAGTACGGATGATCAACACTACAAATGAATGGATATTACTTAAAGGACACGGGGACGCGAGACAACTCCACTGATAGTGAAAGTGGATATCGCAGTTGTTTCACGTGTACTGGACAATGAAAGTTAAGGGTTGCATTTCTTGAATAAAAAGCCCAGAATTCTTTTGCTCTCAGTGAGTTAGGCACTTCGTAAAACGAGCTCAAGATTTATGACCACCATAAAATATGGTAAAAGAGAGAATAATTTGAAATGTCGAGAAATACTTCAAAAATAAGGATAAAAAAATTAAATCACAAGAAAAAAAGTTCGTTATACAGAAAATGCACTTCGCTATAGAGAGGATATTTTACGAAGAAAATCGTGAAATGTTCAAGGTTCTAGGAAAAAGTTCGTTACATAGAAAAATTCGCAATATAAAGGTTCGACTGTATATCACCTGTAATAAAATTGTTTATAATTTTTTTAAGTTTTGTTAGAGACAGTTACATATGCTCTATTTGTGAGCCCTTAGACACACGACATACGTCAAGCCTTTTATCCGTTGCTTCTCAAACTTTCAATATTTGCGACCTAATATTCAATCAGAATTTTCATCGCGCCCCCTTCCATATAATAACAATGTTTTGAATTCAATAATACTATACTTTGACGTTAAAGCTACAATACCATTTTAAACTCTTAAATGTCACTGGCGTATATATACGTCTTACTCAACCAACTGGGCGTATATATACGCCGTTCTGAAGTGCGATCTTTTCTATGCACTGCTACCCATAAAATTATTCCGAAGACTTTGGAATGCAATAAAAGTACTTTGACAGAATTTGCGAAGGATTACTTGCTTCAGAAGATTTGCTTATTTATTCCTATTCTCTCTCCCCCTCTCCTTCCAATACATCACATGCGCCACATAGCGTGTCTACATGGAAAATGTTGTCATTGCGGAGCGTAATGCGTAAGTTTTAATTTGCCGTTAAGGGATTAATTATAAACAGCATAAATTATTAAGATAATTGCTAATTTTTGAATATATTTTTATACATGACAAGCCCCTAGGGTCCCTGGTAATTATTAAACTTGTTCTTAACTTAGTATTGCTAAATTAATTATAAAATACATCGTGCAGTGCTGATACATTTATAAGTGTATTATATCAGTGTAAATGTGTATTTTATTTTGTTTATGTCATAATGTTGTTTTTGTTTACTTTCAGTAAATTAATATATTTTTTTAAATAATCTTTTGTTTTCAATTTTTCAATATATTCGCGCCCCTTTGTAGAGTTATGACGCCCCCTAGGGGACGCGCCCCACAGTTTGAGAAACACTGCTTTAATCCATTTCCGCTCAAATGCGTGTTAAGGTAGCATGTCTATCAATAGCGGTTGTGATATGTCGCTTCAGCTTCGTCCAGGACTTTTAATTTTGCACGAACAGCCCATAGTTTTAAATATCATACCATTGTTAGATAGATTTTCTTATTGGAGGCTTATTTCCAAATCGTAATAAAAATACCTCTAAAAAGCAATTCTGGATTCTATTTTGCTAAATTTCAGAACACAAAAAGACACTGCAAACACTACCATTTCGACTGATTAGTCCCTTGACAAGCCATCTATTGTTTACGTAACTTCTGTCAGTGGTTCGACACAAACTTTAAAAATACATCTAACTCATGTTTCGCTGATGTTATACTTCTTAATGAATACCTCTCTATATTTAGATGAGAAGAGTAGTTACTGACTGTTTAAGGTATCCGCGGCTATGTTCGGAACCGTGATTTTAAAAAAGCGCATAAATGGATAATTCTCATGATGTTTAGAGTCACTTAGATTAGAACACATGCATAAAACTGTTTTAAGGACATTTTGATAAAAAAAAATTATTTAAATACAATATTTTGTATTCTCTATGGCTCAGTGTATAGGCAAATTACAGTTGAAGGCTGACTAGTCACTAAACATTTTAAACTTTCAATCTTGGCTCCTAAGGCCAACAATTTGCTAATGTGCTACTGTGGCTAATATTCTTAGTGTCTTGACTGGTTATACCTAGGTTTATAACTATATATATATATATATAGTTATAAACCTATATATATACCAGTGCATGGATTTGATTTCGAAGATTTATTTAAGGCCATCAAAATAGAAGACATAATTGAGGTACTTTCAGGTGCATATGAGAAATATGGTTTGAATGGTTACATTGGTTTTGAAAAGTTTGAAGGATATGTTGCGTTAATGTTCAATCAGGATGCAATCGGATAAAACTTAACTTTAACTTTATTATAGACACATGTTCTAAATCATCTGCGAGTGTTGAGAGAGAGAGAGAGATTACCCATGAGCACAACGTATATATATACTGCAACCCTAGCGGAGAAAACTAGTACTATTCTAGATGTACACTTCATTGTAAGGTGCTACCATCTAGTGAGTTAAAATATAGGATATGCTACAATAGTATCCCCCCCAGTGATGGAGAGAATCGAAAGAACGATATATGACATGCTCATGAGCAAAATCTCAAATACAATTATTTGAAATATGCTTGAAAATTACATTGAAAAGAAAATATAATATGCATACAGATATTTGAAATTACATTACATAAATATACATATGAAAAGGTATGAAAATCATAAGATATGAAAAAGTCAAACAAATTTCCCTAGAAAAATATATATATGTCCATCTGGTACTTGAATAGTTTATTTAATTTCAGTTATTAGTCTCTGAGGAAATCTTACCCGTCTACCTGATTTGGTAGTTTGCATGTTTGTTGTCACTGGATCGCGATGTGATGATTCTGCACTAATGATAGGATCAGGAATGGTATCGGGCAAATCCCTGAACACAAATGCTGGTTTAACTCTATCAAGTGACACACAACTTTTCTTTCCATTTATATTAATGGTTATGTGTTTGTCATTCCTTGATAGAACTTCGTGTGGCCCTGTGTAAGGCTGAGACAATGATGGGGAAACTTTGTCAACACGGAGGAACACATGAGAACAGTCATCCAATTTAGGGTGCACAAAAAATTTTGAAAATCCATGAGTGGATGTTGACAAGGGTTTTAAATGATTCATTTGGTTTCTCAACTGTTGCACAAATCCGTAGTCTAGTGGCATTGAAGATGTGTCAGTGCATATCTCGGCTGGTAATCTGAGGGAAACACCATACACTAATTCTGCACTTGAAGCATTGATGTCGGGTTTCACAGCTACTCGCAAGCCAAGAAGAACTGCAGGTAGGGTCTCAGTCCACTGATATTCTCATGAGCCATTAAGGCGCTCTTTAGCACTCTATGTAAACGTTCCACTAAACCATTTGCTTGTGGGTGGTATGATGTGGTCCTGATGCGGTTTGTGCCCAGGAATTTCGTTAATTCTTTGAAATAAGCAGCTTCAAATTGTCGGCCTTGGTCAGTCGTTAAGTAAACTGGGCAACCAAATCTAGAGATCCAAGTGTCAAAAATGGCACGAGAAACTGTTTCTGCAGTAATGTTCTCTATGGCTACTGCTTCTGGCCACCTAGTGAATCGATCGACAATTGTTAAGCAAAAGATTTTCCTTCTGATGATGGTAAAGGACCTATCAAATCCACATGAATGTGTGAAAATCTTGCATCAGGTAAGGCGAAAGTGCCCAGAGGTGTCTTCGTGTGTCTGTGCACTTTTGAACGTTGACAAGCAATACAATTCTGGACCCAATCTTTCACTGTTTTCCGCATGTTTGGCCAAACATATCTGGATGCGATGAGTTGGAAAGATGCTGCAACACCAGGGTGAGCTAAGTTGTGAAAATGCTCAAATATGGTCCTACGAAAATTATGCGGTACAAATGGTCTGGGAGAGCCAGTGGAAGTATCACAGATAAGTTCAGTGGCTGATACTGGAGATGGCACACGTTTAAAGACAAGGGAAGATTTGTCATTTTGGAAACTTTGTAATTCGTTGTCTTCTAGTTGAGCCTTTGAAAGTGCCTCGAAATCTAAAAATGAATTGGATATTTGATTCACTTCAATTCTTGAAAGTGCATCAGTGACTGCGTTGCGGGTACCATTTATATGACGAACATCGGTACTGAATTGAGATATGAAATCTAGATGTCGCCATTGCCGTGGACTGCACTTGTCAGGATTTTGCATAAAGGCATACACGAGAGGCTTCTGGTCTGTGTAGATTATGAAGTCTCTTCCTTCGAGCATGTGACGAAAACGTTTGACCGAAATATATATTGCCAGGAGTTCTCTGTCATATGTGGACCATTTCTGCTGACTTTTCGAGAGTTTCACTGACAAAAGGCAACAGGTTCCCAATTGTTTTGGCAAAGTTGCATAAGTGAACCACCTACGGCTTTGTCACTCGCATCAGTCAAAGGCTTAATTTTGCACCTGGAATGGGATGTCGAAGAAGAGTTGCGTCAGCTAAAGCGTTTTTGGCATCATTAAATGCCTGCTCTGCCTCCTCAGGCCATTGAATTGAGTCACGCAAATTTTTACAGGAAACATTTTTTTAGACTTTTTTAAAATTTTTAATTCCTTCCGAAAATTTATTTAGTGGGGCTAATAAATGAGCAGCTTTGGGAACAAAGCGTCGATAAAAATTAAATAACCCGAGGAAACGTCTTAATTGCGTAAATGTAGTGGGTTGTGGAAAATTTAAAATGCAATCGACGCGATCCGACAAGGGTTCTATTCCTGATTCAGATACTTTAAAGCCTAAGAATTTTATTGTAGTTACACCGAAAATGCATTTAGAGGGCTTTAAAGATAGTCCATATTGTTGTAAGCGTGTGAATAAAATTTGTAAATGTTCTTCGGGTGAAGAAGACGCGACCAGAATGTCATCTACAAAAGCGAACACAAATGGAAGATTTTCGCAAGACTTCATCTATGAATCGTTGAAATGTAGCAGCGGCATTGCAAAGACCAAACTGCATCCGAGTGCTTTCAAATAACCCAAAAAGGTGTGATGATTGCACTTTTATGTACATCATCTGGGTTAATTGGAATTTGATAATATGCCTTCACGAGATCAATGTGAGAATAAATTTTTTGTACCGTGAAGATTAGAAGTAAAATCTAAAATATTGGGAACGCTATAATTATCTTTAATAGTTTGAGCATTGAGTGCACGGTAATCGCCGACTGGTCGCCACTCTGTGCTGTCTTTAGGAACCATATGTAAAGGTGAGGCATAATTACTTTTTGGAAGGTCGCATATGACCTAGAGTAATCATGTTCTCAAATTCCGCTTTTGCGATGCGGAGACGATCGGGAGCGAGGCGGCGAGCTTTAGCTGTTACAGGTCGACTATTTGTTTCGATGTAATGGACTACGGAATGTTTAATTTCTTGATCAGGCCGGGGAGGTTTTGTGATGTCAGGAAATTTTCTTAAAAGTTCATGATAAACACTATCTCCTGACACAGTTTTAATTGAATGAATTCTACTATTACCTAAAATACAATGACATTTAATATTTGTCTCCGAGTCTAACAATGCTTGCTTACTTATATCGGTACTAAACGGAAGTTGTACAAGAAATCAGCACCGATAATTGGGGTTGAAACGTTACCAACTAAAAATGTCCATTGGAAAATTCTCCTTAAGCCTAAATCCAAAGAAAGTGTTTGAGTTGTGTATACGTGTATGGGTGATGTATTGGAGGCAGAAAGTGTCATTTGTGAATTATTTTGCCTTTGTGTTTTTGTTGCTGGAATTGTGGACACATCAGATCCCGTGTCAATTAAAAATGTGACATTAGTACGTCTATCTCGAATAAAAGGCGACGAGAATTTCTTGGCAAGGCAGTAGTCGCCATTATACCTAACCGGACTCGTTTTTTGAGAATTTACATGGAGGGTGACATTTTGAGCTGCTGAGCCAAATTTGTAATGGTACCAGCACTGCTCGTATGTTTTTGATTTAGAGCGATTACGTTTATGAAATGGGAGATTACGATTACGACTACGACTTCTGCTACGCGGAATTTCATCAATGCGCAAATTTAATTTTTTATTTCTTCAAGTACATGGCTTTCAATGGAATTTTTGTCTGAGGAAACGGAACAGGCACTTACCGCAATTGGCGTCACCTCCATGACTCGATCGGCTACTTCGGCAGCTTTCTCCAATGTCAGCGGGCTTATAGCTGCAAGAATGGATTGTACACGAGTGGGCAGATGCTGCTGAAAAAGTTCAAGCATGAGGTCATCCGGAACGCTATGAGATTCCGCGCGCCTCCTCATGACTCGCAATAGTTCGCTGGGACGTCTATCTCCGAGTTCTTCTCCGATGAGTAATTTCCTGATTTCTTGATGGGATGATTCACCGCTTCTTTTTATTAGCTCCGTTCTCGCTTTTCGTAAGGCTCCATAGGGTCGGGATTCATAATGACGTCACGAATGATGGTTGCGGCTTCCGGTGGTAAATGTGCGATGATGTAATTAAATTTTGTTTTGCTGTCTGTTATTGCCTTGGAACAGCCAAGTTGGAATGTGCTATCGCACATTGTGAACCAGAGAGCAGGATCGTGAAAGTTATATGCCGGTATCTTGACGGCGCCTACGTCATTCATTTTGAAGCTTACACGTGGTTACCAGTTCTTACGCAATATTTAGCTATTTCGTGAACATTTTAAAAATAAAGCATTATTTTAATGCCATAATATCTTATTCATGCAGGTCACCATTGAAGGATATGTTGCGTTAATGTTCAATCAGGATGCAATCGGATAAAACTTAACAACTTTAACTTTATTATAGACACATGTTCTAAAATCATCTGCGCGAGTGTTGAGAGATTTATAGTTGATGGATTAATAGGAGAACCTGCTTCCCGCAGGGAAACTCAATCTCCAATCAGGATTAACTGGATGAGTTGCATGAGTTCAGCTTTCACTTAGCCCTTTGCTGCTTTATTATAAAAATATTGTGTGAGAGATTACCCATGAGCACAACGTATATATATACTGCAACCCTAGCGGAGAAAACTAGTACTATTCTAGATGTACACTTCATTGTAAGGTGCTACCATCTAGTGAGTTAAAATATAGGATATGCTACAAGTTCAATACACTAATTCGATTTGTAATACAGGAGAATTTAATTATTTTTGATAATAAACTTTATAAACAAATCAAAGGATTACCTTAGGGTTAGGCTGCCAGTAATAGTCTCGCTAACCTGTATTTACACCACAATGAATCAAAACGATGAAATGAACCATCTGTTAAGATACACAGATGATTTACATGTTATAGGGGGACAGGGAATTTAAACCTATCATTAATTTTTATCCGGGATACCTAAAATTAATACAGACAAATTTTAACTCGAACAAAGTTGAATTTTTAGATTTAGATTTAAATATTATTGACAACAAATTATATAGCAATATCTATGATAAAAGGGAAGCATTTAACTGCAATGTTATAAAGACACCGAACTTCAATAGTTGTTTACATATATCAATTTGTTAGAAATATAATTTTAAATTTTTTGATGAGAAATAATAATTTAACTACACACAATATAGATAAATTCAAGAATATACAGAAATTTATATTTTGTTGCATACAGAATGATTATCCCATCAACTTCTTGAGAAAATATATAGATCAGAAATATTTCTTAAAAATATTTTTAAACTCATAAATGTACAAATTCACCACACAACATTAGGTCCACAAAGTCAGCTTGTTAGTGGTCTAGCTGTGAAGAATATGTGCATTCCAGGCACAGGATACATTTTAATACACACATAGACCAATATTTCATGACTACACTTTAAAATTATTTATGACCAATCAAACAACTTTTTTGCATGCAATCTGGTTTGCATCTAAGACCAAATAGTTAAACTCTAATATCAGAATACGGATCATATTTGGATTGATATCACAATAGTGGGAGTTATGAGCAATATAGGAATGGTGATTGTTGTAGGAAATAAGAGAAATCGTTTGAAGAAAACGATTGAGAAATTGAAAATTGAAGTATTGATAGGATGCTCTTGGGTGAATTTTTGATGATTTAGCTATTCATTTGTGAATATACTGGTTTTTTAGCTTGAACTTTCGGATTTTAAATATTTTTTCTTCTTATACAACTATTTTAAAGATGGGTGCATCATCTTTGGTGTTCGAGGGTTCAATTATATTGTGCACTTAATTATTTTAGAGTTTCAACACTTTAATGCTATAATATCTTTCGGAAAGCGATGGCAAATAGTTTAATTTTTTAAATATGAACTTTTTAAAATTTTAAATTTTTGAGAATTGGATAGTTCCCGATTAACTTAAGAAGTTGCAACAAGGGGATTGTAGGCGCCATCAAACTAGGGTCCACTTATCGGTCTAAGTCCGAGGTTGCACTTGGATATTTTAAAAAATTTTTAATTTTGTTTGAAAAAACGTTAGTAATTTACTTTCTATATTCACATTGATATTTTGAAATGAGATTTACAATTACAAAATTCATATAATTTCAATTTTTAATTGATTTATATATATTTAAATATATATATATATATATATACAGTTACTCCCAAAATTGAGGGTACACCTACTTTTAAAATGGGAATCAATGTTTAGAATGAAAAAATTATATTAAATGAGGGAAATAATTAAAACCTTTAAGCATAGATGCGTTTATTAGATCATAATTCATTATTTTGAATGATAAAACAAAATATTTCTTAGTTTAAACATACATGTAATAACTTATGAAGAAAATTAACAGAAATTAATAGCCACAAAATTGAGAGTACATGCATCTATTTTCCTGCATAAATCATGAATAATAAAGAGTTAATATTTAGTAGCAAAACCTTTTGCTGATATGACAGCTTCAATCGCCGAGGCATCGATTCCACAAGATGTCTAGTGGTCTCGGGAGCAATATTCAGCCATTCTTCTTGCAATACCGTTTTCAATTGTTCCTTGCTTGTAATTTGATGTTTTTTTGCACAGAATTTTGAACCTCTCAAGGTGGGACCACAGATGATCGATAACATTTAAGTCGGGAGACTGTGGAAGTATATTAAGTTGATTCTGACAATGGTAAAGCAGCCATTCTTCTACAACAAACGCAGTGTGCTTGGGGTCATTGTCTTGTGGAATATGAAATTCGAACCCAATCCCAAATTATCAGCACTTTCTTTCAAATTATTTTGCAGAATATTAAGATAAGCCATCATGTGCATGATTCCATCAATGAATACTAGCTTTCCCACCCCCGACGTAGCCATACACCCCCAAACCATCAACGACCCACCTCCGTGCTTCACAGTAGGAATTGTGTTTTGGGTGGTGTGAGGTATTTGGTTTACGCGACACCATACGACGACCGTCACTGCCGAAGATGTTGAACTTACTCTCATCACTGAAAATGACTTCGTTCCAAAACTGTTGAGGCTTTAAAATTTGTTCTTTAGCGAATTTCAATCGCTTGACTCTATTCCTCTTACCAATTAAGGGCTTTTTTCGAGCTACTCTACCATTATAGCCAGCCTTTCTTAGGACTCTTCGTACCGTTTCTGCAGAAACCGATCGACCTAAGGTATTAGAGGTACTGGCTGCAATTTTAGGAGCACAAATTTTAGGATCAATCTTCACTTGATGTATAACTCTTCGCTCGGTTATGGAGTTCATAATTTTCTTTCTCCCTCTTCCTTCGTTATTTGCCAGCATACCAGTCTTCTTAAATTTTTGCAGGATTTTTTGGATACAGTTATCACTTCGTCCAACTACTTTAGCAATATTCAGCTGGGATTTACCTTCATTTGACAGTTTAATAACAAGTTTTCTCTCTTCGATCGTCGTTTCCTTCCGATTCTCCATTTTAATCAAGACATCAAATCACAAACATAAATTTGTTATCAGATAGCCTTTGAAAGCCTTCCTTTATTATAGATCTATTATCAAAATTATATTTAAAAAATTACTGGTAGTTTTGCATAGTGATTAAAGAAGTGTACCCTTAATTTTGTGACATTAAAATGGTGTAGTTTTTCTTTCAAACCTTCATATTTTTGTTTCAACCAATTTCCATGTCTTACATTTAATGTTATTTGGAAGAGTAATGTATGCATTTTGAATGTACAAAAGTGCGTTAACATAGCATATTAATTTATACACCTGGTGATCCGATGGTGAATTCGGAATTAAGTGTATTCTCAATTTTGGGAGTCACTGTATATGCATATATATATGCATATGTACACACACACACACACACACACACACACACACACACACACACACACAAACAAACACACACACACACACACACACACACACACACACACACACACACACACACACACACACACACACACACACACACACACACACACACACACACACACACACACACACACACACACACACACACACACACACACACACACACACACACACACACACACACACACACACACACACACACACACACACACACACACACACACACACACACACACACACACACACACACACACACACACACACACACACACACACACACACACACATTGTTACGTAGATCCGAGGGTTCGAGGATTTTATGCAAAAACAATCACAAAAAAAAATCAGTTCTTTAAGAGCGATGCGAATTTATTATTGAAAATCCAATCCTTTCAATGCAAGATTCATCGGCAATATTCACAGGGTAAATATCCGAAGGTCTTCACACCTTCAACATCAATCAAACACAATAACAGTGTTTAAAAATACACATAAGTAAAGATTATTCACAAGCACAGCCGATCCAATCGCTAGTCAAAATAATCCTCACTACTCGCTGCTTAATCAAGACTCCTGGCCGTATCGGCGAGCATCGTTTTTATAGGCGCGACATAAACTTCTAGAAATATAACCGCTCGTGTCATAGAACGTGACACGAGTGGAGATATCTACTACTTTCTAGAAGATTCCAGAGGGTTCCGAACTCTCTTTAATGACGCCAAAATGGTCGCCAAAATGGTCGCTAAATTGGCCGCCAAAATGATGCCAACTTGGCTCTACCGCCAAGATTTCGCAAAGTTCTCATTGAATCGCCATTATAACGTAAGGGGTAGCATTGCTTGTGAATAGTACAATTTTAACATGAAATAAATATAACATAGAGTAATATAAATGCATTAAACACTCAATTACAAATTATTTACACTATTTACACAAAATTCGTAAAAATATATATATACATATATATATATCTATATATATATATTTACACATTTCTATTTGCACATAAAAACACACAAAGCTACATTAGTTTACGTAGTTTATGTCGACACATCGTAAGTCTCGCAGAAATTTGGTAGTTCTTTATTAGACTTATGAACCAATTCATAATACACAGAATATTTACCTTCAAACAAAATGTTAGTATTTTAATATTACTAGCATAATATAACTGTTAATCAGCGTTAGTAATGTCATAGTCTAGAGAAATCATAGTAGTCCTAAACTATTTTATTATTAAATTTAATCTAGATATTTCAAAATTTGTGTCTGCAGTGCAGCTTTATAGAGCAACGTTAATAGAACACTCACTGTCACTCACTTAAAATGAAATTTAAACTCTGTACACAGAAATGTTTACGTTTTGATTGCACACACTATCATGTTAAACTGCACAAAATGCCTTTTTTAATATTAGAGTTAATTATTATAGTGGCAAATAAACGGAATATATTTATTTCTGCTATTATATGCTTAAGAAACTTTAATATGTAGTTTCATCTGAGACAAAATCTTTCAACAATAGAGTAAATTTAAGTTAAATAAATAAAAGAAAAAAATAAAATAAAAGTATGTATACATAAGAATTTCCTGTTCCTGAAAATGAAATTGAAGTTGATGATCTTTGACTTTCAACAGAGATGAAAAATGAAAGTAGAGAAATACTTAAATATTAAACGCTGAAAATAAAATAATTTGTTTATATCTATACCCTAAAATCCAGCGTATCGCACGCACCGGCGCACTTATACACGTTCTAGCTGCATTTTTTAATTTTTAAGGTATATTTGCTGTATAACATGCACCCCCTGTTTTACGAAAAAACTTGTAACGTAAGTGTGCAATATAATACTTTTACGTTTTGAAGTCATTTATTCTAAGTATTAACCCAAGATTTTGAAAAAATAGTATATTTCTAGAACTAAAACCTTTTAAGTTTATAAACAATGTCATTTCTTTTGAATAAACAATACTTCGATATAAATAGAAGTTTAATTTTTTTAATGCTCAGCTCCTTTTTTTAATTTTAAAGCTATCATTTTTATACCTGGCGTATAACGCGCACCGATAAATTTCGATTTTACTTTTTGTGTTACACCAAATTTTACGATATATATATGTATACAATCCATAAATATTTACAAATAGCTGCAAAACCTAAGTATAACTAGTCAAAATAGTAGGAAATATTAGCCACAGTAGTACAATAGCAAGTTACAGGCCTTAGAAACCTAAATTGCAGGTTTAGGACTAGCCAACCTTCACCTGTAATTTGCCTGTACTACTCAGCCATAGCATACTAAAATAGGTGCTAATACAAAGGGACGCTAATACAAAGTAATACCAACCCATTAAAATAGATACATGTAAAACAAAATGAATTATAAGTGCAAAGCTATGCAAACATAACCCCCATCACCTCAACTATACTAAATAATATCATTACAAACAAAATTTATATCAACTAGATAGTACGAATTACACATATGCAAAATTGGAATACTTGAATAATTGGAAATAACAAGATAAGAAATAATAATAATAAAATATAAATAAAATATAAATGAAATATATATATATATATATATATATAGTATAATTCTCTACAAACATGACATAAACATTCATCTATCACATACGAAAAAACATTCATATAATCAAGTTTTTTAACATTGGTTATATATATATAACCAATGCTAAAAAACTTGATTATACAAAAAAAGATTAAAAATAAGTAAATAAAATATAAAAAATAAAATAAAAAACAAAGTAAATAAACTGAATAAAAAAAGCAAAGTAATAATTTGAACTTATGGTAGATAATAAAATAGTAAAAAGTAAGATTATATACACATTAATTAAAATTAGAATCTATTAAGAATTCAGAATTATAGGCTATACGCTAAATTGCTTATTGTAATGAAAAAAAAAACAAAAAAAACTAAAGGGTTTTATAAAATTCCTCTATATTTAGGCCACAAATATAAAAGTATATATAACCTATAAAAATATATACAAATAGCTATAAAACCTAAGTATAACTAGTCAAGATAGTAGAAAATATTAGCCGCAGTAGTACAATAGCAAACTCCTGGCCTTAGGAATCAAGATTGCAGGTTATATATATATATATATATAAAATTTATTAAAATTTATGATACATAAAAATTTATGATACAAATTAAATTAAGTTAGAAAACAGTGTATTAAATCTTGTTCTGTACAAAAGCTTGTGATCAGGAAAAGAACAACGCGAATTTGCTGCTAACGAATATTTATATTTATTTACGAGTATGACTCCAAAAAAAGAGATAAAAAAAGAAAATAATGCATTATTAACTGATATAAATTTATATAAATAAAAATTTAATAAACACTATGTAATCCTTAATTTAAAAGTAGTTTTAAGTTTTCATTTATAATTTTAATTAAAAAATATTTATGCTTTGTTTTATAACTAACATTTTGCCTCTCTTTCATATTATTTAACTATTATAAGCATCTTTCATTTCATTTAACTAATCCTCTTTTGATAAGGATTGACAAGTTTGCAACGGTTTTATACATTTCTAGGTCATCATGGAATTCAGTCTATATTCTATCCACTTATAGATAGATGAGTAAAATAGTTTTTGCAAGTAAAATATTTATCTTTCTATCAATATTGGCTTTATAAATCACCTTTTCTTATCTTCATGTAATATAATATGTAAATTTGTATAGGAAGTTAGTTACAAACTCACGTCCTGTCATTGTTAGATCCTTCCAGAAGTAATTATGTAAAATCTTCCTCCGTGTGTGTGTGTGCGTGGCATCTCTCAATATAACATACTCTAAATCTGCAATACTCTACCCGCGGCCCACCGAGCATTTTTAAGTGACCCGGTGATGAACCATTGCTCTGAGAAATTTACTTATTTAAGAACATTGTATTGAAAATTTGGTATTAAATTCTTTGTCAAGAAATCAAATATATCAATTTTGCTGTCGGTGTCGTATGAATACGAATTGGCTTTCTTCTTTCTATTTGGAACGGTTACGGTTAGTGATAAAAAACAACAGTGAAGTAGCGACAATTTTATGCGTGGAACTAATCTTTAACTATCTTTCATATCTTGCAAGTGAAAACTTTTCAAAGAAAATATATGGTTTCAAGAAGATTAGGAGGTTGACTATTTTGTAGTGAAAAACAAACATGGATCGGTAATTGTTTGACCTGTCACGAAAGTGCTGTTTTTAAAAAAATACCAGTAAACACAGGAATCATTCAATGACACTTTTCCTCGAAGATCTCTTTCAAGAGGTGATAAATAGGCTTTCTTGAATAATCTTTTCAACAGCAACAATGTGTTTTGTCAGTGGTAATATAACAGCGGTAACAAAACCATCCTATGATGTTTGTTATATTGCTGGGAATCATATGAATCATATGAAGCCATTTACTGATGCAGAAATTGTGAAAGAGTGTTTCGATGCAGAAATTGTGAAAGAGTGTTTCTTAAATGCTTCTAGTTTAGCATTAGTGTCAAAAGTAAAAAAAAAATTTAAAAAAATAATAATTAAAAAAAAGAAAAACAGGAGTCAAAATATTTTGATCAATTTTCCACATTTAAAATTTCCAATGTTATCTTGTGTTACCTCGGTCTGAAAGCATTTCTCCTCCACTCCCCCTCCCCCATTTAAGCACGTGTTGCGGCCCGTGTGAAATAACTAACACATATATGTGGCCCATGTGAGATGGCTGACATTTGTATATGCGGCCCAGCAGAAAAAAGGTTGAGTAACCTTGCTCTAAATCATGTTAAGTTGATTTTTAGCTATGGAAGATGAAACAAAATAAATTAAAATTTTTACCGTCGATGAAATATTAATTTAAACAAAATTGTAGGTATAGCAAATGAATTTGTTGTAGAACCTTTGAAATGAATAAAAATATTTTAATAGAAAATAGACAGTTTTAAATTCTACTAGTGATTTGTGAAGAATCTTGAGAGTATTGGGAAGGTTATATTATATTTGTAGTTTTTTAATGTCAAATAACAGTGTCTGCACACATGACAACTAAATATTATTGTTACAATGTAAGAACAGCAAATTGGCAGACATAAAATTATGGTCACACAATTATCAACACACTACATTAGGTTGCTATGGTAAGCACACACACAAAGTAAAAACACATATAGGAGAACTGGACATTAATATTGAATTGAAAATTGTTAGGGTTGATACAAAAATATAGTCAGATGATAAAACAATGTAATAGAAATATTCTAAACTTAAATTGCTTCATTTTTCGTGTGTTTTCAAGCTCTTAATAAAAATACATTACATAAATTGCATTATTATTTAGTTAGAAAGTCATACATATTTATAATCAAATTTATTTAAGATATCAAATGCAGTAAAAAACAAAAACAAAATATTAAAATGCTGGCTTTTCATTTGAATTATTAAATATATCGCTGTTTGTTAAAAAAATAAATGCTATTATAGTTCTTGATGATTAATTTATATTGATATTATTTCGATCTATACTTTCCATTCATCTTATATTATACCATAATAACAACACAAGGAAATTAAGCAGTGCATACTGAATCTGCTTATAAATGGAAGAAAAATATTTCTAATTCTAATAGAAATCTCGGAGAGTTTGGGGAATATAAAAAAGCTGAACTTCTCTGTTATAAAACATTTTTAATTTTAGCAAAGTAATTTTAGCATATTATACGAAACCAAATTTGAGAAAAAGAAAATAATTTTTTTGTGCCACAGAATTGTTATAAAATTCTTATATGAGATTCTGATTTAATTTTATTAACGATGTTTTGATGCCCACAGAAGGTTCCGAACTTGTAATTATTCAAATGACGTATTAATTGGTACGTGTATCTTTCTGTATATGAAAAAAACTCATAAAGACTCTGAATTTTCGTTAAATTTAGCACGAAATATCAAAGAATTTTCAGGTTAACCACCGATAAAGCAAACTTAGGAGTCCCTAACGCTCCTCAAACCAGGTCTCTAATCTAATGGACTATCTTTACTTGACAGTAAGTTTTTTATTATCTACTAGAAATCGAAAAAACCCATAAAGACTTTTTTTATTCTTGAGGTTTAATTGATAATAATAAACTTTTTTATTTAACAATAAAAAGGATTTATAGTACAATTTCTAGTATTTTCAAAAGACAGCCTTATTATTCAAAGAAATATTTCATCTACATAACATCTGTACCATTTTAAGAGACTTTAGGGAGCAATTTTGTTCACTGAGATTTTTGACTTTTTGATCATTAGACCACCATAACTGCAACTAAATGCTTTTTCTGATGCACCAATAATTCAAAGACTTGTTTGCATAGTTATAAAAATTTCATTAAAATATAAATTTATCTTTATAATTTATTTTCGAAGCTTCTGTGCTAAGATCCTAAATTGTCACTTGTAACACTTTTGAAATTTGCATCATTAAATTAAGCTTGCACACAGCCTTCACTTTCGGATAATTTATAGTAAAATGAAGATATATCTATTCACAGTGAAATAATGCTTAACCCGCGAAAACTCTTAAGACGAAATATCGGTTAACACAAACTATAATACAACGGTTCCTGCAAACTACTGTGCATTTTCGCGCATTTTATTTCTTTTAACACGAAACGAAAATATATCAACACCAAAAGATTTCCCTTCTGGGAATGAAAAAAGTACGAAAAACTCCAGCCGCGAAGGTTTATCATCGGAATAATTCGTTTCAGTGGATTCTGATAATGAGTGCACAGCCCGAATTATGGCAAAGACACTTAGGAGATGTCCAAAGCTAAAAAAGTATCATTGATTCAGATTCCGACGACGAAGATTCGATGAATAACGCATCTCCTGCTCTCACATCATCCAAAATGAGGAACATCATGAAAAGTTATTTGGAGCAGTTATTTGGATGCACATTCGAATTGTGAAATCTATAACAAATTGGACGATATCGAAAAATTTGTCGACAATTTGATGCTAAAAAAGTAATGCAAAGAAAAATATCAGATTATTTTCCAGACTCAATAAGTTTTTTGTTTGTATTTTGTATTAAATTTAATAGTGAATGTTTTTGTGTCTTTATTAAATGCATGCATATCTATGCAAATAAAACGTATTCTAATGTACTTAATTTTGTTGAATATATAATTTTTTTTGCTATATCCTTTAACACATTCTTTTGATACGAAAGTTATTTCTGTCGCCTTTTAGTTTTGTGTTAAACGAATTTCACTGTACGTTCAGTGTTCTATGAATATAAAGTTTAATTCTTTCGATCACTTTATAGAATGTATAATCATACTGCACTTGGGATGGGCACCCAGAGACGCGGATATAAGCTGGACTTAGATTTTCTGAGAATAAATTTTGAACCGCTAATGCCAAGAAGACTTATAGATCTTCTGCGCCCAGGCCCCAAAATTAGCTTAACCCTTTACCTCTACCGTCGGTCTTATAAGTACCACTCACTTTAAAATTACATAGAAAAACCATTTTTCGAATAATCTGACGATACGTAGCAGGAACATTTTTTTAAATCCCGTCTTCCAAGATATATGGCAGCACAAGTTCTATGATGAGTATTTTAGCGGGGAAGGCGAATAGTTTTATAGCAGAAATTGCGTTTTCAGCTGACGGTATTTTCAGTGGATTGCGAAGATTGTCAATTTTGTTCCGAAAAATTACGAAATGTCAAAAGGTGTCTTATTTTTTTTGTATGTTAATGAAGGCCTTAGAAAACGATTTGACTATTTATTTTAAGCGAACACTGTATGTAATTAATTTTACAGTTGAATATCTTTAATTAATTAGTTAGCTCTAAAGGATTAAATTTCCCAAAGCTGAGTATTTTGTTTATAAAATCTCTTAATTTTCAATGTAGTGATTCAAAAAAAATATTACATGAAAAAATACTGCTGTAAATCCTAATGCGGTAGATATAGGGTTAAATCAACCCTGACTACACGTACAAGTTCCTTTCAGTAAATAAATATCTTAGCAAAATATAAGATTATTTATGTCGTGTCTGTTGAAAAAAAGAACAGTAGTACTAAAATCATTAATACAAAATCACAATTTTAAAATAATTAATCAAACAAGTGAAAATATGACACTATTCTGGGTAATATAATAATAACAATGTGTGTCTGTGCGTGTGTGTGTGCACTGGTTATAATTATTCTTACTCTCTAAACTCTTAAGATTTTCCTTCTAATAAAAATGTCTCCACGCATCAAACACATGCATTTTCTTATTTAAAGAGCTGTCATCAACATGCCAAGCATATTTCATAAATATTGATGGAAAAATACAAGCTTGGACACGTTATTACAAAAGAAAACTAAATTTAGTATCATGCTGAAAGTAGCACAAAGACATTTGCATAGAATGTCATATTAGTATTTCAATAAAGGCTAAAAAGGAAAGTCATGATGTTTTAAGGCTAGAGTATGAAAAATTATTACACTATGATTAAATAAGCTTAGATGACATGAAAAAAAAATACTTTTGAAACCTTCGGGTTGTATTCGTTATTACATTATGGAAACATAAAAGAATGTTTCACTGAAGTGTACATACATTTTTCTTTATTAGTTAATCATGGACAGATGGTTTATTTCTCCATTCATACATCTATTTAAAATACTTTACATACAGCGTCTATTCTTATATTATTCGTACATATAAATCATAGACTCTCATTTTGTTCATGCTTATTTAATAATATTTTTGAACTCAATGAAATCATTTCATATTTTTTGTAGGCCTTTTATTTCTTAAGTTTGCTTAAACAATTCAAATATAAAAAATTCTATGCATAGAATTTTTTTATTTTTGTTTTATAGTTAAACTTTTCTAAAAATTTTAATATGATTTTGCGCATTCAAATATTTACTTTTATTGCATACCTGATTATAAGTATCACGCTTTCAAGCCACAGATTAGGGGTTCAAATCGTGAGCTGGGCAAAGTCGATTTAGTCTTCCATCCATTCAGTGGATAGAAAAATGAGTACCAAGCTTGCTTGAGAACTGAACATAGGGGGAGGTGGCTCGCGTCAAACGGACCACTTCAATGAAACGTCTGCACATGCACCTCAGCGCCTAAGGTCACATAAACTGAGATGGGCACAGTAGGCCCTGGTTCTCGTGGGCTGTTGTACCACTGAGTTCAATTCAGATTAGAAAGTATTTGTTAATTAAAGAAACAATCATGCTTTGTTGCTTTTGAAATTAAATGTAATAAACTATGTTCTTTTAAAAGAGAAAACAATAGAATCTTAATTGTATCTGCTTTAAGCGAGAAAATCGAGAGAGAGAGAGCTTCCAATGTATATAAAAATGACATATTTATATAATGTATACATTCTAAGCTAATATGTATGAGATTTTTCCATTAAAATTCAAATAATTTTTAAATAATATGAATAGAAACATGGTTTTCCCTCAAAATTCCATTTCGCACTTTAACATACATTTTTGTTGCTCATGCCACCTGTCTGACATAGTCAGATCAAAACCCACGAAACTTATCGTGGCAATGTACTAGATGTACGCCTGTCGTTGGCTTTAGCACCATACATGTGGCAGTACGATTTAGCTCGGTGAAATTCCCGAAGGAACAATAGAACATTACGATAGATGGCGCCACCATCTATCTCCTCCTCCACAATTTAGGCATAGAACTGAAGTGGAAGGAAATTTGCTCCAGTTCCTGCACTCGTGATTCAGCCCACAAGACTTTCGGAACCACTGATTTAACGAGCACGTACTCCGTGTGTACTTGGCGGTACGGGTATCGAACCCAGGCTTCCCAGTCTGGAGTCCGGTGCTCTAACCACTAGGCTACCCACGGGCTTATACATTTTTAAAAATACATAATGCAAATTTTACAAGCATAAAAAACTAATATTATATCTATAGAATATTTTCAATATTTTTTACCTGTCACAAGTATTAAAAAAGTATACCTTTAATAAAAGTTATAAGCAACTACGCCAGATATGAAACTTTGCAAATACAAAAAATAAATGTTGTTTAAAGGGACATGGTACGATTTACGAAAAAAATTTTAATTTAAGGATCTTTCAAATTTTTTTGGTTGCCTCCTATGTATGCATACTATGTTAAACAGATTTTGCGCTCAAAATTTCATAAAAAGCTAGCCATGTAATTTTTTAAGGAAAAAACTTGAAATTTTTGAAGTGATTTTAAAATGCTACTCCTCCTACAAAAATTGACGTACATGCATGAAATTTGATTTACAAGTACATCAAGCTATGTATAAAAAAGTTGGTATGGGTTTTGCATTAATGTGATTGGTATTCATACAATACTTCTTTTTATGAATGTTTATTGAAAATTCTTAAAAAATGTATAAATTCTGAGTTTAATTATTTTTTAAAAAATAAATATTGCTTTGATTCAAAATGCATACCAACTTTTTGTTACATGTACTATAGGTAATAGGTAAAAAAATTCAAAGCGTTAGGCGCAATAGAAAAAAAGCCTTAGTATTTTAAATGAAGACAAACTAGTTATTTTATCTTTCTGAGATACGTCAGTTTAAAGTTTTGATTTGCCATAGGGATGTGAATAAAAACGAACGTAAAAGCTATCATAATTCTGCATTTTTTAGTTTAGAGCATTCAAATTTTGTGAGGATATAGAAAAGTTTATAAAGAAAAATTTAGGCTAAAAATTTGAAATTTGATTTTTTGATCGATTTTGGTTAATTGAATCGTACTGTGTCCCCTTAATAAATATTGTCGTGTGTTATACTATGCTACATTTAATATTCTCGAGTGTATAGTTGACTTTTTTTTGTTTTTTTAACAAAACTAATTTTCTACTTAAAAGTGATCTTTGAAGTTTTTATTTTTGAAAGTACAGTGTTCTCTCTCTCTCTGTGTCTTTGCAATTCATTTTTACAGTTTCAAAAAAGACATTTACCTTTTCTGAAAAGGACCGGAAGGAAAAAAAAATCCAGGCTTTACTATTGGAAAAATTGTACCATTAAATGTCCTTTGTATTTATTATTTACTTTATTTTGCTCATTTTCAAAAGAACGATGCATTTAAATCTAAAGTATTTCTTTTTCTCGTAATCGCTAATTTTAAATTTCCTTTTTACTCTCAAATGGACTTAATCGATTGTCACCAGGAACACCTTTTCTTTATCAAAGAACGAACTAGATTGATATTAAAGCCTTTTTTTCATTTCTGAAGTATCAAAAATAGCATTAAAAGCATCTACTAAAGAAGTAATTTATAATAAAACTCACATAATAGCTTTTGTCGCTATTTAGAACACATCAAATAGGATTTCACTTAACTTTAAGTAGGGCTCTTAAATTTATTGAGTTATATTCATGAAAACATTGTGTTCTAATATTATAGTATATGTCATTAAAAATAATGTCTTAAATGTAAAATGAGTGTATCGTGGATCCTATGAAGAATGAAATATTTTTGAAAAACTGGCTGTATAAAATGTGATAACAAATTAAATCTATGTTCGAGAACTCGTTTCATGTATGGCAAGGGTTTTAAGTTTGTTACATAAGGATATAAAGTGATATTATAACAGTGGAACAAAAACACAAGTAAGATATATAAAAGTTGAAAAAGTAGCCTTTCAATGACTTGAGTTATACAAATTTTTCAACAAAAATCACATTTCTGAAAAATATTTTAAGTATAGTTAAAATATCTATTTTGTTATAAAATGAATACAAATAACACTTACTAATTCTCGTGAAGTTAAGATTTTCTGCAAAAAAAGTACTTCAAAAAAATAATGTGATACAACTTCACAGCTATTCAGAATTTGCTTAGGTGAGACATTAGATTTAAATTGCTTCAAATGTTATAGTTGATTGCTGATTTCTTAAAGATAACAAAAATAAAGCATTGAATACAATATAACTTCACAAGAAAACTTTGGAGGTTTTATAGGAATTAGTTTAAGTCTTTCATGTTTGGATAAAAAACTATAAATTATGCAAAGTTTTATACACTTTTTAATTGAAAACCACGATATCAACACAATATACAATTTTATTTATAAACACTGATGGTAAAAACAAAAAAAAAATTGATGCATTTATAAAATAAAGGTAAGTTAAGAACATTTGAAAAAAAAATGGAATGTGGAAATCATATAAGAATGTTAAACAAGTTCATTATTTCATTGTGTACCTCATTCAAACCCGATGACAACTAAAATATGAGTTGAAAATGCGAGCACTAAAAAATTAATGAAGGCTTATGATTCTACCATTGTGAAGTTAATCAATCAAAATGACTGAAACTCATTCTCAAAGAATAATAGTTTTTGTCAAAAAAATGGATAAAAGGTAATAACTGCAGCTGGAAGCAATGATTTCTTCATTAAGGAAAGAATATTTCCTGAAAGCACACTTCTTGTACATTCACGTTTAACTTTTTACATTAACTATTCATCACCTGAGAAATTTTCATGTGAAGTATCGGTAGTATTTTAAATTTTTATTTCAAATTATTCAGAATTTTTTTAAAGCATAAATTTATTGTCCATTCTCGTTCAGTTTCATGCAATTCATCATTTTAATATTGAAAATGAAATTAAAGCCTTTGAATAAAGTATAGTAATATTTTATATACTTTTTTTTATAATGTTTGAGTAAAAAATTTTTAAAAAATTTCGTTATTTATTTATTTTGATGGCAACTGAGCAATGAAGATAAATGGCAACTGAGTAAAAATTGCACGAATTGGATGAAAAATTGCTTGAAACGTGTACGTGTGATACGACCTTAAAACACATTGTCTACAAATAAATAATTGGATACCTCTGATAAAAGAGATAAGCAAAATTTATTCATGTTGAACAAATAACAGCAATTACAACAACTTTAACACTCGGGGCATGCTTTTCACAAGTTTTAAGATGATGGACAGTGGTACTTTCTTCCACTCGGCTTGGAAAAGACATCTAGATTCTTTCACTGATTTGGACGACTGTTGCACTTCTTAATTTAGCGATCCATCTGATCTCATATATGATTAGACTCTATATGATTAAACTCTAGATTCTATGAAGATCATTACAATCAAGTTCACTCTCGCAGCATGACAAGTGGTGTTGTCATTCTGGAAGTATCAGTGAGATCCAACCCGTAAAATTACCACAGCTTAGGAAGACCATTGTTGTTTAGAAAAGTGCAGTGGTAGTTGCAGTTGAACTTACCATGAATTGGAATCAAGATCCCTAGACCATGAGAAAAATCCTCCGATCATAATTCCACCTTCACCAAATTTTACTATAGGCATAATGTATTCTGACAAAAGTCTTTCTCCAGGTATACGCCAAACATAAGCTATACCATCTAATTGGTAGAAATTGAACCTTAATTCTTCATTCCATAGAACAGTTTTCCAAATTTTGAAGTGCCTTAAAACTATCTTAGCCGAGCAGTGCGTTTGGATTTTATAATCAAAGGCTTTTGGGTGGCGGCACGACCATGGAAATTAAGAAATGTGCTTCCTTGTGGATGGTACTTACCGAAAACACAGTTCCGGATGCTAGTTGGGATTCTTGGAGTATGTGTGTTACCGATTTGTGGTAGTTTTTCCGAATGTTTTTGGATAGCACTTGTCAGTTTTTACTTCATAGTTTTGCGGATTTGCCGTGTCGAAATACATTCCAACAATACCCGCTCACCTTTCCCTTTTTAATTACAAAAACCACTGTCGATTTTTCAATGTTTAACGCACTAGATGTGTTTCTTAAAAATTAGCCCTTACTATGATATCCGACAATTACACCCTTCCCGAAGTCAGACAGTTCTGAATTTCGTGGCATCTTGCATGCGACTAATACCAGTGCTGTTTCCTACTCGATATTTACGTATAGAAGGCGTGACGTAGGTCAGGACCGGAGATATCCTCATTCGCATAAGTATCCAAGTACTTGCTGGTAGATAGTGTAATTAATATAGTACTAGTTTAAATAAAATATTGAGAATTTTTAGAAAACGCATGTTTTCACTTTTTTCTTGTAATGAAAAAAAATGTGTGATCTCTCTTTTCTTAATGAATTGTAATGCATTATCTCTCTTTTAAAGTATCATATAAAATCATTCCTAGATACTCAGAATTCTCTTACTTTTAGAGAAGTAATCTGTGCATGTTGGGCCTGATCATTATTCTACGCACTTTCTCCTTTATGATAGAAAAAATATGTGTAGCCCTTAAGAAACAAATTAAAAAAAAATATCAAGAATGCCTTATAATGTAGCCTAATCATATACATTGCTTCCAAAAACATGCTTACAGATGTTCTCTGAATAACCCAAACCAATTTTTTAAAAATGACCAATACGTGTTTATAATAATAGGTTAAATCTTTCGATAAATAAAAATTAAATAAAAAAAGTTGAAAAAATTGAAAATTTTTTTTAAAAATATTTTTGGCAAAAACTCTTTCACGTTTTTTGATTAAAATAAATTATTTTTTCTTCCATTCTTTAAAAATATACAGGGTATCACATAAATAGCAAGGTATCACATAATAGATTCCTCGGTGTTAAAACGTAAAAATGCTCAAAGAGCCTGTACAATTCATAGTTTACGAGAAAAATACGGTAAATGGGGATGAAAGAATGATCATGCATGATGGCTCATGATGAGGCCCAGGAACATTTCTGTGCTCCTGTACTTGATTGGTAGAATATGGCATACCACAATCACTGTATCGGATGTGGGGATCTGGTTCCTTGGCGATCCCGATCGCCATATTTCACACCATTTAATTTTTCCTTTCGGACGATCTCAAGGAATTGGTGTATCGACACACATGGATTTAGTTGCTCCTCTGCCTGCTTCTTGTAAATCGATAGATACCGTGATGCTCGGACGTTAGCACTTATCCCTTCCACGAGGTGCTGAAGCCTTCCTTGATATCCACGGCGGACACTTTGAACATGTGTTTTTAAGTATTTGCGAATACTGCAGTTGATGTGCCCAATGCACTGTTTTTTTCTTGATACGTCATACTTTGTTTTTCGTATTTTTCTCATAAACTATGGCTCGCCCGCGTACATGTACAGTGTTTTGGGCATTTTTTATGTGTTCTAATGAGGAATTTAGCTGTGTAGTGTTTGGGTGATATTTCTGGGACACCCGGTATAAAAAAAACTTATTTATGTTTCCGTCTTTTCTTTTAATTATAGAAAAAGCAATTGTAATGTACAAATGTATTTACATATTTACAACAAAAATATTATTGATAGTAAAAAATGTATTCATTTTAAAAGAAATGTGAATTTGTTTTTCTAAAATCTAAATACAGTAATCAAAAACAATAATAGAGTTTTCGAAAATATAAAACACAATTATCTTTATAATATAATGATTAATTCGGAGAAATTTTACGTGTGGATTAAATGAAAAATAAATGCTTGGATAGTGGCGGATTAAGGAAGTTGGAGGTCCCTGGCGGTAAAAGGTTTGAGCCCCATGAGTTCAATAGTCGAAAAAGTAAAATAAAGAAAAGATTCGCTGACCTTAAATTCTCAAAATAAAATGTATTGCTAATATAAAACTCAACGGCTAAAGAAAAAAAAAACTTTGACTGTATTACAAAATATTAAAAACTTTACTAAAGGGATCAAAATTTTGCTATAACTTTACATCTAGATTTCTCTTTGGAAAATTCATCAATTATTTTTGCCATATATATTTTGTCGAAAACATTTTGTTCTAATGGCCATTTTGTTAAGTTTGTTTCCTCTCCCATAGCAGTTCTTAAATAATTTTTAACACTCTTTGAAACTGAAAAAGATCTCTCCCCTAATGCACTAGAAATTGGTATTCTTAAAAATATTATCAAAAATCTCTCTCTATTCTACATTGGGGGAAATATTTATACACTAGAATTTCTCTAGAAACTCGATAAATTTCTAGTCGAGTCTTCATTGTATCTTTGTTTTTGTAAAAATAGGAAAAACTTATCCAATTCATATCGGCAATATTAAAAAAAATCAGTTTCGTTTTTGTAACTTTCCATTAGTTGTTGTGCAGTTTTCGTCTTAATTTCAGGTCATTGTTCTGTAACAGTTTGATAAATCCCAGTTCTTCGGGATAGTTCCGCTCTTGCCCTATCACATATGACATAAAATGAATTAATTATGAAATTTTCAGTTTCAAAAATCCATAACCACCTTTCTTTCTTTCACCGAATATAATTCTTCTTTACTGCCACCGAGCTTGACCTGCTTCCTTTCCAAACAAGAGCCCAAATAAATCAGTTGCTCCTTGTTCCATTTTTCTAAATTCATTTATGAAATTTTGGATATTATTTCCTAGAGATCAGACTAAAGGACTAGTAGACTATATAAATCCTTTTAACAATTCACACTCAACATACTACAATGATTTGCTAGTAGCATTTATTCTTTGAAGTATTTATTCTATAGTATTCCCCATCATGGCTATTAAGGAAGTCTCATATTTGTTGATCTGTTCCAAAAGGGAAGTTGCCTCCAATACTGTGGTCTTTTAATTTTTTAATAATTTTTTAATTTAACAGACTCAATATTTTTTAATTACTTACAAATCAATTATCTGAGAAAAAAATATTACTGCAACGAAATACATGCTAATTTTGTCACCAGATTGAAGTACATTTTTTTCAGAAATCACAATTATAAAAATCACTGATGCCTCAAGAACTGTATTTTAGCTATAAAAAAATCCATTATATTTTATGCTTCCTCTTGTTTATTGACGAAATAAATTAATAGATAAGAAATTTAAGGTATCCGACTACGTTCGGAACCGTGATTTTGAAAAATCGTATAAATGGATCATTTTAAGAATATTTAGTGTCACTTAGATTAGAAAATGTATATAAAATTGTTTTAAGAATAGTACTACAATAAAAATTATTTAAGTACAATATTTTGACAAAAGGAACATAGAATGACCCATTTTCAAAACATTCTCCTTTTGTGAAAAATACTTTTATTTTAATAATATTTTGCCTGTATATTGTTCAGAACTCTTTACAGAGGCTCAACTAGAATTTTTGAAATATATAACTTAGAAGTGGGTTTATCCATGTTTTACGACAACAGAGGGAAGAAATTTTAAGAGCAAACCACCGATAATTATTTCAATAGGTTGTAACTCTGAAAATAATGTGAAGTTTTCAAAAAAAAATAGTTCAGACTCTCTGGAGAAGTATTTACTTTATATAAGCAAAATATTATTTTAGACGCATTTTTCACAAAATTAGAACATTTTGAAAAATGGTTATTCTAATTTAATTTTTTGCTGAAATATTGTATTTAAATAATTTTTTTTATCAAAATGTCTTTAAAATAATTTTATACATGTATTCTAATCTAAGTGACACTAAATATCATGAAAATTATCCATTTATGCGCCTTTTTAAAATCACGGTTCCGAACGTAGTCGGATATCTTAAGGCCTAAAGTCACCTGGGCTTTGAACGTAACACATAATTTCATTTTGTTTTTTCATCACATAATTTTATTTTGTTTCATTTATCTTCATTATTAAAGTACACTGATGGAAACAAAAATCCCATAACTAAGAAGGAGTATGCTATATCAACGAAATTTAATAGACGAGTTTTTACTTTTGAAAGATAAATTTCATTCAAATTTCACGATAGGGTGAAAAGTGTGGTGCTAGTAGCGTCTCTTTGAGGATGCGAATCAAGTGTACTTTAAATACTTGTTATAAAGTTTACAAGTGTTATTTATGATCGAGATTTAACGTAGTGGATTGATGTTAGACTAAAATGACTTTAAGAAGACGAAAAGTCATTATCAACAACGCGCTGTGTTTAAACGAGGTAAGACAATAGAGTACAGAAAGGCTTGGTAGGAATGTATCCACTGTGCATGTTTTTTGAAGCAGTTGTCCTGGAAAGACACTATCTCAATAAACCAGCGGTTCAACCATGCTCGAGTCACCACTGACAAAGAATACTGCCATATTCACTAGATGCCTGGGGAGCATTGTAGTGCATCTACAGCAAAAAATTCAAATTTTTTTTCGGCACCAGAGTGACACAGTGAACTGTAACAAACCAATCGTTTGGGAAACAGCTTCGAGTTAGACTCACTGTAGGGTTCATACCATTAGTAGTTCTAAATCACTGACATCTGAGACTTCAGTTTCCGCTTTTAGAGCGGAGGTTTCTCTAATCAAAGATGTTTCTGTCTTGGTGTTAATAATGCAGTGGCGTAATGGAGAATATTAGGGCCCCCTTGAAAAGTCAAGTTTTGGGCCCCTAACCATACTTGTTGTCAACCCCTTTGGTCCCCTAGAATCCAGCCCTCCCTCTCCCGTGCTGCGGGAATTGCAGGAAGTGTAAGCCACGTTACTGCTGTGACGGCTGCATATTAGTTAAAAGGCTAGGTCAGTGCCTGCAAACAACCTTTCTGCAACCTAGATACACTGGTCCTGCACCTAGAGTTATGGTCTGGCTCGAAAAAATTTTCTTTGATAGCAGGAGCACTCTCAAGGTTAGTTAACAAACCCTGACTGCAAGTTTGTATATCAGTATGGTGACTTAAATTGCTGCACTGCCATTTATAAACACCCCTCAAGGGTATTTTCCAAAAGGATAATTAGTGCTCTAAACCCTGTTGTAACCCAATATGCTTTATAGAATATCAATGCGTTACCTTGGCCTACTAGATCACAATATCTTTTTCCAATGGAGCATGAATGGGACGTCATTGGACGGTAACGATAGTGTAATCCACAACCAGAATTAATTAACCTTTTCTGTCTGACCAAGATCAACAGGCACGCAATTCCATCCATACACACGGTTGTATGCTTGCATTTATAGGTCTGACTCATACACCCGTTTTTAATGTTAAATCATTTCGCATTTGACATGGCTCTTCTCGTGTGATCTTGAGACTATAAAAATAAAAACATGTTACCCAGACAAATGTATTGTCGAAGTTTCATTAGTCTACAGTAATTTTTTCTAAGTGTTGGAATTTTTTTCCCATCATTGTAAGATGTATCCAAGAGTAACTAAGCACAACTGGGAACCAAAAATGAGCTTGTTTCAGTTAAATAGTATTCGTTTACTCGAAATAAAATTTGTGCAACAAAACGCATGCGAAAATTTTGTATAAATTGAAAAATACAGATATACGAAAGAAAGATGCCAAAGGTTGATACACGACTCAAATCCGGGGAAATCATTGGGATTGCATTATCGTTAAAGATCTTTTGTTGCACGTTGAATTCATAACTATTCATAACTGGAATCCATGAAGTTTGGGGCCCTGGTGGCCGCCAGGTTCCACCACCCACTTAATCCGCCTCTGCGTGGAACAAAAAAATTAAATTTTCACGCAATTGTCATGTAATATTATTTAAACTTTTCATTTACATTTTGATAGTATAATATAATATTAATATAGGTTGAATGTATGTGTGTTTGTTTTAAAAGAACCCATTCAATAGAAAAAAATACTGTTTTCCAGATTTATAACATATTTTATTATCCTTTAAAATCTATATATAAAATTTTCATGATACTTAAAGTGTTTTTTTATTTAAGTATAAAGTATTAAATTCTTCTCAAAAAGGCTTTTTAAGTAATAGAGAAACAAGAAATTTTCAGTAAAACAATAATAAGAGTTCCATGGGGAAATCGAAGTCTTAAAATTTTTTTATTTATTAAACGTAAAATAAAATGTTTATTTTTATAACACGAAATAAAGTTTCTGATAAATTATTCTTACACGGGCTCTAAAGCTTACGTTTCTCTGATTTAAACTGACATTTTAGACTTTTAAATTCGACATAAAACAAAGTTCTCATTTTACTCGCATTAAACTTATCGTCGGATTGCTATTAAATTGCTAATAAAAATGTTTCAATATCTTTTATATCCTGATGTTGTCATATTAATTTTTGATTATGCATTTTGAAAGCTCATTTGTTTCATCCTCGTTCAAATGAGGCCTTGAAAATGATTTATGTTATACTTTATTTTAGACGTAAACAATTAAGCAAGTTTCCTTAGGAATTAAACTATCAGTAAAAAATATTTGGATGGAATAAAAATATTACTATGCAATTCTATTCGTAATACGACAGTAAAAGTAATAATTTGAAAGAATAATACAAAAATTTTAGATTATCAGATAGAAAAAAAAACAATAAATTAATTTTTTCTTGTTTTTTTATCTTTCAGTTTTCTGTAATTTTAAGCAAATTATAGAATCAATATCATTAAATCTCTATTTGAAAGATTGCTCTGGGTTAGTTGTTTTAAAAATATGGTTACATGTTTTTAAAACTAGTTATTTTGTGAGAACCCCCCTGGGTATTAACTTCAGGCAAAGAATAACCAGACGCCATTTGTATAATAACAAATTATATTTATTCACTTAGTTCAAATATCAACTTACTAATTACAAATATTCAACTATATGTTTACGTCAAAAAGGGATTTACATTTACTATTAAATTCAACTAACTTTATTATATTAACGCTTGTGGTAAGCGGTACTAAGCTAAAATATATCACCTGGCTGTACTGACGATCTCTCCAGGTAGATTAATCCTTCTTAGGCTACCTCGCTGAATAATAACAGCAATACTCCAATATTGTAATCCAATTGAATCTTCCAAACCTCGTCACTACTGCTGCTGGCTCAATCGCCTTATTCTCCGCTAACTTACAACGCTCTCCTTAAATACCTTATCTGCTTTGCATATCCCATTTTCTTCTTTTAGAGCTGATTGGAAATATACGCGAATTTACAATCCCCAAAACACGTAAGAGTATTAGTGGAAAGGTGCATTAAAGATTCGTCACAATTTTCACATTTTTAAATTAAATTATAAAAATCATAAGATAAGTATAAAGCGTAATATATCTCTATATTTCAGTTTTACATAAATTTTCTGCCTTTTATGGAATACAATAAATTAAGAAGTGTTTGTAAAAATTAAAAAGTAAAAATAAAATGTTCGTCAAATCACTCAATCATACAAGATTTCAATTAAATGACAACGTACATGTTTCAAGAATAAAAAAAAATATTTTTTCCACAATTTCTTTTAATTGTTTTAAAGTTTTTAGAACTGAGATAATTATTTTTTGCTTAAGTTATCTCTGACTACTTTTGGTACTATGAAAAAGAGTATTAATAATTTACTTTTATATTTAGCGTCATCACACCTTAAATAGAATATACATTTAAAATAGTTTTAAAAATATTATTAAATAACTTTTTAAGTGCAATTTTTTCTTTGGTAAAGAATGGAGAAAAAATTAATTATTTTCAAATTATTTTCCAATAATGGGAAATGCTTCTATAATAATTAGTCTTGCCCATATTGCTCTTATAAATTAAAATGTGAATAAATCCGTTTTTGATTTAAGTATTTAAACTTTCAGGATACATGGATTTAAACAATTACAAGATATGACAAGAATGAAATATTTTAAAATAAGGATAACGACTTCTTTCATTCACTATTAAAAAATAATATTTTTCTTTTTATCTGCAATCTGTCACGATCAAATTATTTTTTATATATTTCTACTTTTATGTAAATATTACTCTAAGAAAATTTACTTTTTTCATATGCATAGGAAACTTGAATTCATAGTTACTTCTACGTTTTTATTGAAGCTCCAAAAATACTTATTTATGAGATTGTCTAAAATTATTTTATTGTCTTTTAAAGTTCTACATATAAACTCCTAAAATATTACATAGGGAAGGACAAAAAGTCTCGAAATACCCCTTCACTATTTTGAACATCAAAGTGCGTTAGTAATGGACCTACTGTTTGTTCGCTGTTTTCATGATGAAGTAGTGAAACGCGAAGCGCAGTACGGAAAACAACATGACAGTATTCTTTAAAAAATTAGCCAGTTTTTGTGAAGTCAAATACTTAAATTTTCATTATAGACAGATTTATGCTTTCATAAAGTATTTTTCTGTGGTGGTTTGATCAGGTAAATTATTGTATATTATGAATTCAATAATTTTATCTTTGTATGTAATAAGTGCTCTATGCTCTCATAAAGTACGTACTTTTTTTGTTTAAATATATTGGGTTACTTTATTTTCTGTTATATTCCCAAACAATGAATACATACAAGTGCAATATAATATTTTTTAAGAAACTGGTACTCATTTACTTTTAATCCCATTTTCGATAAACCGCCATTTTCACAAACTCAGTCACTCTTCGGTCCACATTAGGGTGAGTTTTCAAGACTCTTGTGTATCAGCAACTAAGATCGTATAGACTAAAGAAAACCATTATTCAATTTATATTCTTTAACTCTTTTTGGTTAATATCTAAATCAATCAGATCTAAAGCGATGTGATTCCTCACATATTTGCCTTATTCAAAATAAACTGCGCCGAAATAACAAAATACGATTGATTTTTTTTCTCATTAAACCATATAAGGAAATTAAAGTTACAAGACATCCTTGAAAATGTTAATGTGACAAAATAGAATATTTTGAATATTTTCCTACAGCAGAGAGCTTTTTAAATAGCACGCATGAGTTGTTAGTGAAGAAACGGCCAAAAGCACAATACTCATGTTCAAAATTAAGTTCAGAAGCATGTTTTTTGTCATAATTTTAAAATGCCTCCAGTAAATCTGATAGCATTTGTATTTTATACATTTTGAAGAATGGGTAATGAAAATCAACCTGCAGTTTAAGAAAAGATGTTATTTAGCTTTAATTTTTGAAGAAATAATTGATTATAAGAACGTTCAAGCCTATGGGAATTTTGCCCCCAGTTTTGTGAACATTGCATTTAAACAACCAAGTCAGTCTGTTCGAAGTGAGAAGGACTTCTCACAACCGTTTAGGTGATTCCTTAAGATGGAGAGCCGTTTGCAGGCTTGAAGCTGGCCAATCTTTAGCGGAGGTGAGTTGATGGCTACAAGTGGTCTGAAAAATATCTCCCGGTTATGGAATCAATTCAAAACATGTGATACTGTCACCAGGATGGTCGGCCAAGGTCGCCACAGAGCATAGGCATTTGCACAGGATCACTACTTGACATTAAGTGTCCGACAACACAGGTAAACAACGGTGTTTCAGCTTGCAAGTGATCTTTCTGATGTGTGTGTGTGGGGAGAAACATATCATCAAGGGAAACAGTCAACAGACGTCTTGAAGAGCCTGGTCTTTAGGTCCGGCATTCAATCCAGAGTGCCCCTGTGAGTGCTACCAGCAGAAAAGAGCGGATATTGCGCAGCCAAAAAAATTAGTCATGGCCACCATAAGAATATGGGAAATTTCTTTTCAGTGATGAGTTGAAATGTACCAAACAAAGTGATTCTCGTCGAGTCATCACCTGGAGAAAAAATGGAGCTTACATTCATCCCTCCTACATAACAAAACCTGACATAATTGGTGAAAAAGGAATCCTTGTGTGTGGTTGCATAATGTTAAGCAGTCGTACACCACTGTACGTTTTCGATGCGAGTACTGTCAACTCACAGTGCTTTAGGAAAAATATCCTAGATGACTATGTGAGATTTTTATGGTACTATGACCCCAGACTACATTTTTATGGACAATAAAGCGTGGCTACACAGAACTTATAATGATGAATTTCATGAAGGTGCGGATATTCACCGTATGGATTGATCCTCGAGGTCTCCGGATCACAATTCTTTTTGAATATGCTTGTGATGGTCTTAGGAAGAGTCATTTCTCAGCATAGCTCTCCTCCCAGGCTTCTGGAAAAATGGTATTTATTGCCACAAATATTTAATAAAACCCTCATAAACAGTATGACAGCTCGTTATGAGACTTGTATACTGATTGTACTGTGATCACACTCCATATATTAGATAGATATTTCCCGAGTTAAATGATTTATCTCTGATTACAGATTTCAAACTTTTTGATATCACTTGTAGCTAAATTCACAATTGAAATCATTTCGATTTTCTTATATTTCTATATTCTTTCTGATATTGTAATATATCTCCGTGCAAATTTTTGTGGTATCACAGTAAACAGTTCATCAGTTTTCACAGATTTTATGTTTGTGACCTTAATTTTGGACAGGAGTGCATAAGCCTGTCACTCTAGTCATAGTGACATGACAGAGAATCACAAATTGAAATGTGAGAGTGTCGTATTTAAATTAAATATTCACTAAGAACAAAAATTAATAGTTTGTGTTAGAGTAAAAAACATTTTTGATGTAATGCAAAATATTGTCTTTTGATTACAAAGTTGTCAGAAGAATATTAGACAATTTAGCATAAACCGATACATCTCGTTCTTATTCCTCTTTAGATTGTATTAATACTATTAATAAATAAAAAAAATATCACTTTTAAATACGATAATCTTTATTATAAAAATAAAGGGCTATTCAAATTTTTTAAAAAATTTATTTTATAGTGAAACAGATTAACGTTTACTTATATATCTAATATATATTATAAATGCGAAAGTTTGTGAAAATCTTTGTTAGTCTTTCACGCAAAAATTGAATGGATTTTTAATGAAACTTTACAGTAATATAGCTTATACATCAGAATAGCACATAGGCTATAATTCATAGCATAAACTATAATTTATAAAGATATTGACTGAAGTGTCCAAAATATAACGATATTTGTCAAGTAAGTAGGAAAAAATTCTGTCATCTGCTAGCAATTCTGGCATGCGCTGCAAAAACACGTCTGCATATATCTATCTTTTGCTTGTGAAAAACCATTTTTGTTTTGGCTACGCAAGGTGCTCGCTTCTAATTAATTCCTCTGATATAATGCCTATTTTTTTTTATTTCAGAATCAAACTAAGTTTTGAAGGGAGAGGTTGTTATAAATCTCTCTTTTATTTTAATGTTTTTTTTAACATTTTATTATGCACATTTGGTAGTTAGAAATTGATCTTTTTCCAAATAAATGCTTTTATCAGTTCTGATACTTAAAGTAAATAAACTTTCTCTTTCACACTGCATAATTTGGACAAATTTTCAAAATTTGTTTGTGGTTAGTAGTTAATTATAACACTATAATTTTAATTGAATAGGCAGATATTGCATTTTTAAGTATAAAAAAATTAAAACTACTGTACTGTATCTTTTGGAACGAGTGAATATTAACGTCGCACTGTTCAGCTACATGAGGGCTTTTGGCAACGGACCACGTAATTTTGAACCATGGTCAAGTGACGTGGACACCTGATCTGGCACCCTCTTCTCCCTAACTACCACACACACCAACTTAGAAGGAATATTCTACCAATACTTAGCAGGAATATTCTTTTGAAATTCACTCTTCCAAGATATATAGCAGCACGGGTTCCATGATGAGTATTTTAGCGGAAAAAATAGTTTTGTCAAAATTTAAGTGTCTTATTTTTTGTATGTTAATGAAAACCTTAGAAAATTATTTGACTACTTATTTTAAGTGAACGGTAAATATAATTAATTTTACAGTGGAATATTTTTAATTAATTTATTAGCTCTAACGGATTAAATTTTCCAAAGTGGAGTATTTTGTTTATGTATATCCCTTAATTTTAAATGTAGTGATCCAAAAAATGTTTTATGAAAAGTGCAGTAAATCATAATGCGGTTGGATAAAGTATTAACGTGCATCGTATCCCTACACGGCGGGTCTTACAAAGCTCTAATAAAGCTCGAGTTATGAAAGTAGCTAGGCATTTGCCAACTTGACTCTATCGTTAACATTTCAATATGTTTTTTATTGAATCGTCATTATAATTTAATAAACGGCGTTGTTTGAATATTACAATTTTAACATAAAATAAATACTACAGAAAGTAATATTAATGTATTTTACTTTCAGATAAAAATTATTTACACTATTTTAAGCGTTCATTACACAAAACTTTTAACAATGTGTTTCTTTTGCTGAGCAGATATCAGCTTAGATGGTATTTTCAAAAAATCGACCCTCAAGAGTGTTAGGGGAGTTATAAATAAAAAAATATCCTTTTTATCAGCTATTAGATCCACATACTTAAAATTTAACAAAGGTGTTTTATTTCTCTCTTTTTTTTTTTTGTTTTGCTGCGCTACGCAAAAAAGCTTTTTTGTTTAATTTGCAATTCACGTAAAATTAACTCATTATAAAACTTCTTTATCCTCAATCTGTGTTGTTTAATTTTTTCAGTTCACCGTTGGAAGAACGGGTATACCAGCTAGTAATGATATATATAAAGGGTGTTTTTTTAGAGATATAGAACTTTAAATTTCAATAAAACAACGATGTATTATTCGATTGACATAATTTTTATTCGAAAGATAATCTTGTGGCATTACATTTTAAATATGATTTCTGGCATATGACTGCCACGGCTGGCTCGGATGTAGTCCAATCTGGACGTCTAATTTTCGATGACTTTTTCAACAGTTGTGGCCGTATATCGGCAATAACACGGCGAATGTTGTCTTCCAATTGTCAAAGCGTTTGTGGCTTATCCGCATAGACCAATGACTTTACATAGCCCCACAGAAAATAGTCTAGCGGTGTTAAATCACAAGATCTTGGAGGCCAATTCACAGGTCCAAAACGTGAAATTAGACGGTCACCAAACGTGTCTATCAATAAATCGATTGTGGCACGAGCTGTGTGACATGTTGCGCCGTCTTGTCGGAACCACAGCTCCCTGAACATCATGATTGTTCAATTCAGGAATGAAAAGTTAGTAATCATGGCTCTATACCGATCACCATTTACTGTAACGTTGTTGCCTTCATCGTTTTTGTAGAAGGATTTCACCAGCCCATAAAGCGCACCAAACAGTCAGTTTTCTGGATGTAACGGTGTTTCGACATACACTTGTGGATTAGCTTCACTCCAAATGCGGCAGTTTTTGTTTGTTGACGTAGCCATCCAACCAGAAGTGCGCTTCATCGCTAAACAAAATTTGCTTATGAAAATCGGTAACAACGGCAATCGTTTTGGGCCCATTCGACGAATCTACGCCTTGCTTGATGATCGTTTTGATGAAATTGCCAAACCAAACTGAGAATAAATCACTTGACAGCTGTTAAATCGGTCGCCATCTTAGAAAGTAATGCCAACTTAAACTTCTATACCTGGAAACACACACACACACACTCTCTCTCTCTCTCTCTCTCTCTATATATATATATATATACTAGCTGCACCCTGCCATGCGTTGCTGTGGCTCAGTCTTTGTTTAACAGAAAGGACATATTTTCAGTATGTTAAATAATTTGCATTGCACGTATGATCTTTTTAAAAAAATGTATAAATATATATACGAAAAACTTTTTTTTAAACTGATATTTATAATTTGTTAACCAAATGCTTGAAATTATTACAGCTTATTTTTGCCCTTATGTCATGTTATGAACCTAAATTTATTTACATTGTCTTTAAAGTGG